>OY759152.1:21912796-22102796 GCA_963662125.1 Diplazon laetatorius | reverse complement strand
TTTTGAATTAAATTGTTCACAAAAATTTGGTGATAGTTTCTTGTTCCTTTCTTCGTTTCATTTTCTTCTGTTAAAAATTTTTATTTTCATTCAATTTTTTTTTTTGGTCCGTGGAAAAGCAATTGACGGTGGATGAATACATATTTTTTTTTTTTGCAAATTTTTTTCTTCTCGAACGATTTACCGGAGCGAATAGATAAAAGTGGTGGCCGGGTTTGGTTGTCTGGCAGACATCTAAATCGATCTAGATTCCGATCGGGCCCGCCACCGCGGCGATGGCGTCGCCGGGTGGTTGCGCCACTGCCGCCAGGGGCCAGGGGCGAGGGCGGGGAGGGGGTAGTCGGTTCGGGAATCACCCCCGGGGAGACTAACGGCTTCCACGTACTCGTTAATTACCTGGCTTACCGCGAAACTTTTCTACGACCCCCGGACGAGCCGAGAGTTTTGCACGGGGACCCCTTAATGGATCCCTCACCCCACCCCCCGCCCTTGGACGTCACACCCCCTCCCACCGTCTCTCACCCTTTCTTTCAGCCCTGACTCTCGTTGTTACTTTTTCTTCACGGTCGTAATTTTGCAACCTTTGAATTCATCCCCATAATTTCGATGACACACGATTTTTTCGTTGTTCTTGTTGCAATGCATACGTCATTCTGTGTCACGAATTTTGAAAAAAGAAAAAAAATTGTTGTCACGCAAATGTTTCGCGTTAAAATAATCCGAACGAGTTTTTCAATATTTATTCATCGGTTTATTTATATTTATATTTTGTATTATTATTTCATAGTTTATTCGTTCATTCATTTTTATATATATTTTCAAGTTTGTTTCTAGTCTCAGGAGTTTTCAGAGTTTTTTAATGTTTGTTTGTGGATGTATTTTATTTATTTGTTCGTTGATTTTATATTATTTGTTTTTTTATCAATATTATTGTTTATTTTTTTTGTGAAATTGTTTGTCGAATTAATTTGTTAACAATTTTTTCAAATTTTATAACATAAATGATCATGTTAACGAAAAAGTCAGGATTTTTTTATCTTGAGACGATTATCCAATTATTTTGGTATTGATAAATAAATCTTTATTATCTTTTGACAGCAAAGTTATTAAAATGAATGAATCAGTTGTTACCATTGTTTGATGAACAAAGTTGGGACTGAAAATTTACGAACTCGATGTCCCATCTACGAGAATATGTCAAAGAATATATATACACACACACACATATATATATATATATATAAATAAATTTCCCACCACGACCCTCATGAAAATTCCACGTACGACAATGGACTGGGTCTGTTATAATTTTATGGAGCTATTTACTTCGATAATAGCTCACGAAGTTGAAAGCTGTTTGTCGGAGCGAGGGGGGAGGGGGACATTGGCATTCGATCGATTTAAATTCCACGTGCTATTATTATTATTATTATCATTATTATTTTTTTTGCACTTTATAAATTCATATTATTATTATCGTGATCGTCCAACGTTGCAGAGACGCGACCGCCGCGTCTATGGAGTTTCGGGTCGTCGATTGGAATCTTGTCGGATGGGGGGTGGGGGTGGGGGTGGGGGTGGGAGGGAGGGGGTCGAATGTCTAGCTGTGGCAACCTGTTCGGTACGATCCAACAGTTAGTCGAACTATGTGTAACAGTTGCCGGAACTACGTTGCATTATTGGCTGTGGCCGTCTTTTCGTCGTCCTGGATGCATAGATATATATAAATATGTATGCACTGTATTTTGGGGTGTGTCGAAAAATAAAAAAGTTTTTCGATCCTTCTGGCAGTTCCTTTAGTCAAAGTAGATACTATCAGGAGAAATCTGTCAAAATTTGAGCTCAATCGGAGTGTATTTAGAGGTTCCGCTTTGACAAATTCGATTTTGCCTTTGATTAACACGCGAACGTTTTCTTTTTTTTCAGTCGCAATTAATTTTTCAGGTAAACAAGAATTGTTGAACATGGAAAGTAAGTGCAATGCATAGTCATAAGGTTGCTTGAAACCGGTATATTTTTTGTTTTCCAATTGGAACAAAAAGTTGACAACTTTTTTCGAAACGAAAATTTATGAAAACTAACGGAAAAAATATTGTTAACCTTTTGTTTATCGCAAAATAAAACATATTCGTGTTATAAGTGATCTTGATACCATGTATTGCACTTACTTTCCATCCCCGGAATTTTTCGTTTACCTGAATAATAGATTGAAACTGAAAGATGAGAAATGTTTGCGTGTTAATCAAATGCAAAATTGAATACGTGAAAGCGGAACCTCTGAATATTGTCCGATCGGGTTCAAATTTTGACAGATGTCTCCTGATACCATGTACTTCAAATGTAGAAACTGCCAGAAGAATGAAAAAAACTTTGCCTTTTTTCAACACACTCTGCAATATACAGGTATTCCATGTAAATGGTTGGTTTCGAAAAGTTTCGATGCATCTTGATGCTGAATGAGTCGTTATAGCGATGTAAACCCAAATTTTCGACGTCGTATTTTTTATTTATTTTTTTATTATCTTTTTTTTATGTCGTACGAGTTGACAAAGTTGATTCAAAGCCCTCGACCCAGTTCGGACGACGACTGTGTGTGTGTGTGTGTGTAGGGTGAAAACGAAAAAAATGGGTTTGCCACAAAATTTATGTGAGAAACGAGTGAGTACGAGCTTTTCCAAAGCCCAGGAATCGTCGCAGTCGAGGATGGTAAAAAGATTGCCGGAAATGCACGTCGGTTGCAGGCAGTCTAGTGGATGGAGGTTGGGGGGGTAGGTAAATCGTCGGGGATTTTGGGTAAATAGCGAGAACGTGGGTGAAGCCACTTGATGGTCGTCGAGTGAGTAAAATGACATTTGACGAATGCGAAAAGTCGGTTTTGGATTTTTACGTCGACTGCAAATGTTTGTCGTGACATTATTTGTGTGTTTGCATTGTTATTTCGTTTCTTGAAATCAGTTTTTTCGAATATTTCGTTGGTAATTTTATTCAAACACAAAGTAATTGTTTGATTTTTGAGATTAGAATTGTCTTCCATTTCTTTGATTTGTTGTTGCAATTATAATTCAATTATCATTGACGTTTTAGTTCACGTCGAAAAATAAAAATATATATTCTATACATATTGAAAAAATTGTGAAAAACATTGCATTTTTTCTTACGTTAAAATATATTATCTCGTGAATTTTTTAAAAGTTTTTAGATTTAAACATTTTTTTCAAGCAATTTGATACAAAAATTATTACTTTATTTTATTCAAGTTATTATTTACAATCTCGGTGTGTGTTATCATTTACATTTCTATATATTATATATACACACACTCTTACAATATAAATAATAACCCGAACATAATAAAATAATAATTTTTTTATCAAATGCCTAAAATAAATTTACAACAATTCTAAAAACTTTGAAAAATTCTCTAGACTGCTGATAAAAACTATGTACAATGTCTTGGACTTCATCGTCTGAGATTTATACATGATACACTGTACATACTCAAAGTTATGATATTAAAAATAATGAAAAGATCGAAAGTTTCTTTTTGCTCGAGCTAATGAACCGAAAGTTATAAATTGAACGAACCGTCCTGTTTTCTTTACGAACGGATTGTTTTTTTTCTTCTCATCTCTTTTCTCCTTAATTACCAGCATCCGGCAAAGGTCTTTGAGGAACTCTCTTCGTTTTCCACGAGTTCTTTAGCGATGAAGCGATCATCCGTCTTGCTTCGGTTATCTTTGAATCCAACTGGTTTAAAAAAATATATATTAATAATAATAATAATGATAATAATCACGATAATAATGAAACAATGGGGCAGACTCGTTATCGCGAGTTCGGGGATCTTGTTAATTATATTTCTTTGCTCATGCATTTGGACATTTGCTGCTTCTCTTTCATGCTTCTCTTTCCGTCTTCGATTGTGAAAAGCAAAAAAAAAAAAAAAAGAAATAAAAAGTGCCACGTGCGGAACGCGGTTGTAAAAAAGCTGTCGATTGAGAGGAATGAACTATGGGCGCCGGGCAACTCTCGTTCTTTTATATCATAAAATTAAATTTCGATCGAATGACGAGTCGTCTCGACGAGGAAATAATTATTATCGTCAGATGGTTCGAATCTCTTCCACGATGAATCATAAGAAATAAAAAAACAGCTTTCGACATTCGAATCGCAATTACAAATTATTATCAACAATCTCTCGTTTTCACGATTTCGATAGAAAAAAAAACGAAATAATTATTATCGTCGGATGAATGGAACCTCTTTCACTTTTCTTTTCATCTCGGATGAAGATATGAACCCAGGTGAATTTCTGGATAGACGACGTCCTCACACGAATGGCGACCTATATACCGCCTTGCCACTGGGTCAATTTCATCGTCGCAACGAAGCTCGAAGTGACAAAGTTTCACGAAGAAACGTTACGAAAATAAAATGGTCACGACGAAGCAGCAGCCCTTCACATTCTCCCGGATCCCATCCTGCCAAAAAAAAAAAAATAACCCAAAAAAAAAAATAACAAACACCCTTCTCGCCCTGTAGAAACTCACCCCAAAGAAAAATGTCACCCCGAACATATGAGAATGAAGAAAACGACGATGAGAGCGTGTGAGAAGCAAAAAACAAAAAAAAATAACAAAAGCAAGAAGAAAGGTTTTTCCTCTTGACAAGCAATAAAATGATTTCTTCGTCGGTTCGTTGGTTTCTCGTCGTGTTTCTTCTCTCCCTCTCTCTCTCTCTCTCTCTCTCTCTCTCTCTCTCTCTCTCTCTCTCTCTCTCGCTTCGTCACTTCGTTTCCAGCACGAGGGATCGTAAAGTCGCTTAATCGGATGAAGCACACACGAATGGCGAAGTGTAGAGGACGAATAGGGCTGAGGGGGCGAGGAGTGAAGGCAGGGGGAGGGAGCATGGTTTCTCGTTGCGGAAAAGCTCGCACGTGCACAGTGCGGAGAAGTAACGCGAGAACCGGGAAGAAATGGTTGGCCGTCGTAAAGTCGTCATACGAGAGGGGAAAATCGCACGTTTGTGGACGGGGTAGAAGCTCATGTGCACCCTCCCATCGTGATATATGTGTGTATTGTATTCTTCAGTGTGTGTGTGTGTGTGTGTGTGTGTGTGTGATCATAGTGCTTGGCCACGTTGTCCCGGAGTTGCCTCGGTGACGCAAAGAAAAATGGCAACCCAATGGACGACGCAGAGCACATAAAGAAAGCATCGCCTACATACATATCTATATATATATATATAGATATATATGTATGAAGCTTATACTCTTCTTACGAGGGTGGTGTGTCTCAACTACTCGTTTGGTTTATAAACCACGTGCCACTTCGTCGTCCGAAGGGTCAGCGAGGTCTTGGGGAAAATGGTCGTGCTCTTGGTTCGGCATTTTCTCATAAAAAAAAAGATAGAAAAAAAACGATTTTCCTCGTTGATTCACATTTGTTTGATTTTTTTAGTTTTTCCATTTTTTTTTATTTCCGTCTCGGAGATTATTTCCGTAAAATGTTATCGATCAAATTGAGTTTTATTCGAAATTGAATAATTAAGTATTTTCTTTTTTTTTTTTTCAATTAAATCAATTGATCAGTTAATTCGCGAAGAATAAACTAAGCAATATTCTTCTATTAATCATGTTCTTGATAAATGAAAATTGAATCGTAAAAAAAATGTTTGCCACTTTTATCATTATTATTACTATTACTATTATTATTATTATTATTAATTTATTTATTTATTTATTTGTATCGATTGATTTTCGGCTTTGGCTTTTTTTTTTATCAGACGACAGTCCCGAAAAATATGAAAATCCAAACGTGATCGTGGATTACGTGGGAAAATGTTTTTCATAGGTCGTTGTGAATAAACCGGGCCAACTATTTTTGCGTTGCCGCCAGGTCTGGTCGAGGGATGGGATTTCGAGAGAGTGCTGACGACGACTACGACCGACGACGACGGTTTCGAGTCTCTGTGCGACTTTTCGCGAGTCTCGATGATAATAAAGCTATACACAGACTGTATAACGTTACGTCGTCCCGGTGTTATATTACGACGATAATGGCGAGATTAAACCTCGCGAGGCATTCTCGCGCACGTCATTCTTCCTTCCCGTCTAGTCTCGAACGCTTTTTTTTTTTTTCTTTTTTCTTATATTTTTTTCTTGCCTTCCGTTTTCAGACATTTTCTTTCTTTCTTTCCACAATATATTTTTTATTTTTTTTTCCTCATATTTTTTTTGCATCCCCCATTATTTTTTTTAACTCTCTCCACCTTCCCATTTATGTTTTCTGGGGGTTTCAACTGAGTCACGAGCCTCACAAGTGCTTGAAGAATACAATCGTCGTATTTGGCTCAGTCTTTTATTTTTTTTTTTCATTCTTTCTCGTCCGCTTTTTATTTATTTTCTTTTTTTCAACTTGCCGATTATGTGGAAAAGGCATTGTAATGACTCGGTAAATGGAAAATCGATTTTTACGGCGGATATTCATGTTTCAAGGTCATTGGGGTCGTTTTAATACATTTTTATGAATTTTTTTTGCATGAATGTTTTTCTCGAAAATTACTGAATTTTCATTTTTTCATATCAATTTCATTTTCATTTGGAAAAATAACGACGGTCGATGGATTGAGAATAAAGAGAAATAGGGAAACGGATATGTGTGTCTGTGTGTGTGTGTTCGTGTAAATGAATGAGACAATGGACGATAAAGAAACAAAAAAGTATTCAACGGATGGAAACGAACAGTAATGGACGTAGATAACGAGTCGAATGTAAAAGCGTGGACGTAAAACGGAATAAAGTCGAATCGAACCAACGGGTTTTTCCAATTTCCCAACAATTTGCTAATCCTTTATCCCGTAAATCGCGATTTTTCACGATTTTATTTATTTTACTTTTCGGTTTTTTTTTTTTATCATTTTCTTTCGGGACTTCAGGATCGAGCTTTGACCTCATTCGTGGAACGAGCAGCATCTTTCCGTTCTTTTTTTGCATGTTTTTTTATTCTTCAATGATTCTTTTTTCTTTTTTTCGTTCGATTTTAACCAAGCTGACAAAAATTTTCAAAAAATATTTCAACGCGTCTGATAATTATATTTTCAAAGATTAATTTTTTTCTGAACCATCAATTTAATTTGAATTAGGAAAAAATTACATGAGAAATACAAAGTCGAATGTTCGAACGACCATCGAAGATAATTTCATGAAAAAAAAAAAAACAAACAAACTAACGAACAAACGAAAAAATAAGAAAAAAAAAAAACAAAATCAAATCCATTCTCCATGTCTATTTCTCTTCGTTTATTCCGCAACCTCCTTCATCCACTCTCGCTCACGTACAAAACTCACGAAAGAGATCTAACTTACCGACCCCTCGCACGAGTTATCCTCGCCTCGTGTCTTTTTTTTTTATTTTCTTCCTTTAAATTTTTTTTTTTTTTTTTTTTTTTTTCGTTATCGCGTCGGATTCGAGGCAAGCTCGAGACGCCGCAAAACGACTTGCACGTCTTCGTGGAAACTCGTTGCTTCAATTCGACCTGAATACTCGTTACCCCGTCTCGTCCGTCCCGTCCAACCTTCTCTCTCTCTCTCTCTCGACCATCGTGCCTCGTCGAAGCTTCTGCTTCTGGTTCGGTGATCGATCAATCGTAACCCGACTTGGCGTTCAAGTGCTTGCACACGAGCTACTATTCCACCCGCGCACTTTGCTCAACACTTTTCACAAGAAAAAAAATAAAGAAAAAAAAACGATAACCCGAAAAAAAAAAGTTAGAAAAAAAAAATAAAAATTGTAGGAGTAAATTTAACGGTCCGAGAAAACGGCGATGGATCGAAGATTGCAATGGCTCTCGCTATCGACATAGTCGAACAAGACGAACAGAAATTGGGAGGGAGAAAAAAAATATATGAAAAGGAAAGAAAAAGAGTTTCAATAGTTTGACATTTTTTTTTTCTTATTTCCTTCAATTTTTTTATTTCTTTTTTTTTACGTGACGTGTGCACGTCCTTGTGATTGTGGAAAAGGGTAAAAAGGGTTTTTCGATGGATCTGAAGAATAAATTCCTATGGCGTTGGAATATTAAAAAAAAAAGAATTAAATTCTTTCCAATTTTTTTTTTTCAAGTTCCCACCCTCAGATAGCTTCTATGTGAGGGTGGGGACATTTTTTTTCTTGACAATGGTTTTAGCTACAGCCCTCAAATTTTGGCAGACATGTGCAGCTCTAACCATAGCTTCGTTGATAATATATATATATATATATAATTTTTGGCATGATTCAAGCTGCGGCTTGGATTTTATGTGGTTTTCTGAATTACCGAAGAAAAGGACGTTTATAACGAATATTTCGGATTAGAATTATCGACCTCTCTGACATTTTGAACCTTTGGGATTCGTTAAAATTGCATTAAATTACCAGATAGTAAATTATGATTTGAAACTCGACCGGTCGACTCTCACGCGAAATGTTGCGAAGCGTTCTTTTTCACTTCAAACATAGAATCAGCCCCGAATAAAATAATTATAAAATAAATCCCTGGTAAATTGTAATGAAATTGCGAAGAATATCGTGTGAGATATTGAAAAAATCGCGTTTTTCGACCAGTCGACAAGTCGACCTTACGATTTGAAAGTCGACTGGTCGATTTTTACACGAAATGTTGAAAAATTTGACTTTCAACATAAAATCAGATCTAGATAAAATAATTATAAAATAAATTATTGGCAAATCGAATGAAATTGCGAAGAATATCGTGTGAGATGTTGAAAAATGACGTTTGCGGCCAAGTCTAGTCGATCGGTCGACTTTCAAATCGTAATTGACCCCGCAAATCGTAATTGAACTCGTCGCACATCTCGAACGAAAGATTTTTCGGACAGACGCTCTCGGAGGCCCTCCGGAATTTTTCGGTTCGGTGGAAAAAACGAGCCTGGTTATTTTTTTTCTATTTTTTTTTTTTGTTTTTTTTTTTTCAAACGTTTGCCGGTTGTTGGTACGAAGCGTTGTGCCGCAACGGCACATAACGCGCGCGGGGGGGGGGGGGGGGGGGGTTCTGGCCCGGGGCTCGGCCTTCATTATTCCACCATTGTGCCCGGCAACAACCCCCGAGGACATAAATCATGTGCCCCGGAGGCCCACCGCGGCGGCGGCAACGTCGTGCATCGCGTGTGTGCGCAACAGCCACGGACCCGCGCGCTCTCGTTCTCTTTACCCTTTTCGAGACCCCTCCCCCCCCCTCTCTCTCTGGCTCTCCCGTAATTTCATTCACGAAAATTTCCATGCCAAAAATAACTTACCCGCTGCCGCACAGCAGCGGCGGCGGCGGCAATCTATTTATTTAATTTTCTAATGCGTTTGTCGAGAGGGGGTTGCGCGAGCAGTGTGAGCCCGTACCAGTAGCCCCCTTCCTACCCCTTTTGCGTTTGCCTCATGCATTTATATAGTTTGGCTGGAAAACGGGGGACAGGGGCTGGGGGTGCGGGGTTGATGCATCAGTGCCTTGCACATTTTTTCGAAGCTCTTGTTGGTGTTTTATTTAATTTCATTATTGTTATTATTATTATTATTGTCATTCATTTTTTTTTCATAATGACTTTTGCTACTGATTTGGATGGTGATTGAAAAAAAAATTTTAAAAAATGAAATAAATAGGGTTGATAATACAATTCTAATCATATTCATTTTCTTCATTTCAAATATTACTTGGATGTCTGAGGAATTATTAACCCGCTATATTTACACACATACACCTATATTCATATATATATTTAGATATATATAGCAATAGCGATAATTAATGTCGACGATAGAGAGAGGGAAGTTTGATTCGCGATCGTCGACGCAGCTATGAATGCAACACACACACATTTAGATATTTCTGCATGTGTGTGTGTATATATGTATGTGATACATTCATAACCTTCGACGATGATCGCGAATCATACCTATATATATATATATATGTATACCGACTACGGAAGATCGGACGAGCGAGAGAATCGTGCGGAAACCCACCGATCGCTTCTCGAATGGCGCTCGAGGGTTTGCTCAGATATATCAGATATATCAGATGTACATATGTATGTATATATATATAACTTGGATAACACACGGCATACGTCCGTTAATACACGAGACTTTGTCGGTTACGATATATTCCAACCGGCGCCGACGTGGTCCGTGTGGGCCGCACGAGCCGACTCGTGCGACGTCTCGCGTGGGCCACACGCCACTCTCTCCACACGCGTTCTCCCGGCGAGGGTGATTGATAGGAGAATCTTGTCGTGGCGAATAATCCGCGTGTGCCACAGCTAGATACCGATACATACACATCAGGGTGGTCCTTAATGGGGGTGTTGACGAATTTCGACAAGTGCACCCCCCCAGATGGGTTCGAAATAAATTGATAAAAATATTTGCGAAACCCCAGCACTGTGGTCCAATGAGAAGACGTGCCTGTGAGCTCGTTTTGTTTCCCATTTGAATAACATGGGATTTTCGGACTAATTCGGTAATTATTTTTTCGAGTCGTTCCTGAGCACGCGAAAAATTCTTTATTCACACGAATCTATTGTTAATGGGTGTGACTACTCGTACATTTTTTTTACAAGACCTCACCTGTGTATTATCGAAAACGGCGAACCCGATGAACGATGATAACAACTGATAAACGATTTCCAACACAAATTGAAATTTATTTTTGTTTATGTCTTGTAAAAAAAATGTACGAGTAGTTGTATCCATTGACGATAGATTTGGGTGAATGAAGAATTTTTCGCGTGCTCAGGGACAACTCGAAAAAATAATAACCGATTTAGTCTGAAAATCCCATGTTATTCAAATGGGAAACAGAACGAGCTTACAGGCACGTCTTCTTATTAGACTACAGTGCTGGGGTTTCGCACATATTTTCGTTTATTCATTTCGAACCTATCCGGGGAGTGCACTTGTCGTAATTTGTCAACACCCCCATTAAGGACCACCCTAATGCATGTATATAGAGCCTCGTGGTTGTTCGTGCGCGCGGAAAGTATCGCATGGATCTCGGGCTTGCGACCGGCAACCCGAGAACCCCATGTCTTCGACGCGCATGCGTGGGCGCGATAAATTTACACGTCTTCCGGGAATCGTTAAACTTGATTGTCAACGATGGATTTGCAACGATTGCGATTGTGGAAAAATTCGTCGGATGCATTTACGATAAATGTTTATGCGTTTTCTAGAGGTTACGTACTTTCAAAGGTGAAAACCGGGACCGTTATCGCATCATTTACGTATGTAAGGGTGATTACGACATTTTTTCAGATGCAGCTGCGTTTGTCGTCGGTTGCACTTGTCGGTCACGAGTTTTGAGAATTGGTTTTTTTTTCGCAACGACGATATTGCATTTGGCGGCGTTGAGCGGAGGTCAAGCACCTTGTCCCACATCGATCTGAGTACACACGTCGTGTACCATGTGCGTAATCTGTGTCGGTGCGTGTGTGCGTGTGTGTGTAAGCATTTCTGCACGAGAGAGGCAAAGAGAAAATTGTGTTGCCAGCTACCGAATTCACGAATCGCTTCGAATCCGCAAATAATTCTCTCTCCCTCGTTGTTCAAATATTGGAACGGCTATGAGGTACACTTTCGCTACGCCTTCGAATCGCTTCGAAAGCTTTTCGTCTACAAATTTCAAATACCATTCGACAGTATTTTTTTTTTTTATTTTCGTTCTTTTGGAATTTATTTTTCTTTGTTTTTTTTGGATTTATTTTTCTTTGTTTTGGGATTTTTTCTTTCTTTTGGAATTTTTTTTTTCTTTACACAATTTTTTTTTGAAATTTTCCACCTGATTTTGGTTCTCACCTTTTTTTATTCATTTTTACGTCTTTCATATTTTTTGGCTTCATAATTTTTACAAGATTTTTGGAACTTTCCACCTGATTTTGGGGTTCTCACAATTTTTCGTCGCCGGGATGAAATTCTAGTACAATGTGGTTATAACATATCGATGATTAAGATTTTTTTTTTCAATATTCTTAATCCTCAAAATTTTCGCTTTGGATGTAAACTACAGGATAATTTTTTTCGAAATAACTTTACAAATACACGTTTTTCGGAAACAATGGTTCCATCCTTTCTTGTAGAGAATTCAATTCCCCACACAATTATTCTCATGATCTTTTTTCCAAATATGCATATTTCACGAGATATTCTCAAAATAGAAACTGCAATTGTATCGAAAAAAAAACAATTATCTCCGATCATGATTCGGTTTCTGTTTTTATTATTTTTTTGTAAATAAAAATGTCCTCGTTTTCTTTTACCCAAAAAAAAACGAATTGACAGGCGGACTAAACCTTCAAATTAATTTATTAATAATCTCCGGTGAACATATTTATATGCAAATATACATAGACACATATATATGTGTATTTTTTATTTGCACCAAGTAGCGTTTTCAAGTATCAACCATTAGAGACTTTACCGCGAGACTTGGCTCGGAGTTCGCCAGAGAGATTTTTTTCCTGATAGCGTTTTCCACGCTACCGTGGCAGTAGCGATGAGGGGGGGGACGGCTTCGTGGGTCAAGTATATAGCCCCGGTTAGCACGAACGCCGCGCATACTCTCTCGACCTCGTTAGAGAACCGCGCGCGCGCGCGGCCTACTCCACGGCTATTACCGCATCCCAACTGCCAACGGAAACCCGGTCGTGTACAACGTTTTTGATGCTGTTTAACCCCCTCCCCCCCTCCTCCTCTTCCTTTCCTCGTCGCGGATTCCATAATCCAAACACCGCGGTCGCCGGTCCCGGCGAAACTCCATTTTCGAAATTTTTTTTCACGTTCTCGACGACGCGATGCAGTTTGAAACGTAAAGAAAGAGAGAGAGAGAGAGAAAAAAAAAGAAAAAGAACTGGAACTAGTCACTAAATGAAAATTGAAAAAAAAAAAAATGAAAAATAATAATAATAATAATAATAATGAAAACAAATGCAAACGAAACTTTTGAGGGTTTGATTTATTCTTTGTTTTTTTTTTAAATTGCTTTTAGTTTTTTTTTGGTTAGTCACTTTATGTTTTTGATTCTCGTAATTTTTTTTTTTTGGTTCGTGTTTGATTTGGTTTTTTTATTCGTTTTATTTTTTTCATTTTGTCTCGTTTTTTTGGACCATGTTCGTTGAATTTTGTACAATCAAGCACCGATCAAATTGGCCCGACGTATGTGCGCAGGCACGCGTTCTACAACCGACGTAAATATATAAATATATATATATATGTATTTATATGCGTCGATCTGATGCACGACAACGTTTATGCGTTGCGCATAAACCGGAATCCTGGAGGAGCGTTGGCGCGCGTGGTTTCGAATTTACACGATGTTTACATGATTTAGCAGCATGGTGTAGGAACACAAAGCAAACCCGACGAGAACCCCTTCAACACGCTCGTTATAGATTAGAAGCCGAGGAGGCCCCCCCCCCCCACAATTTTCACTCGCCATCGATGTGAAGTCTGATGCCAACACGGTCGATGGATCGTTCGTACACATGTGAGAAAACGGATTAGCCAGGCCTATATCGACCATTATGCACACATAATAATAATAATAATAATAATAATAACAATGATAATAAAAATGATGAGAGTAAGTAAAACAAGACCCAAAAAAGGTTGATTTGCGATGCCTTTTAAACTTTTCTAAATTTTATATAATTTTTTTTTTCTTCGAGGGTGTTTCCGGTCGATCAAGAAAATTTCTATTGTTACAGCATTTTTTTCTCTCTCTATTCCATTACAATTTTTTATTTTTTTATTTTTTTATTTTTCTATTCTATTTATAATATTATATCGAATCAAATCGGAAAGTTTTATTTGCAAGCTTTTTGAAAAAGGTTTTGTACAAAACCTTTCTATTGTGATATTCTTTATTCTTTTTTTTTCGAATTTTTTCTTTTTTTCATGTTTAAATTGGCGTCTGTCCACTCTATCATCGTCTTGGCGTTTTTATCGTCGTTCGCCGTTGTCTCGGCCGTCACGTTTGTTGACTCGCTGTCTCGCGGGGGATGCGCTTAAATGCCCATCGATTCTTTTCTCTCTCACTCTCACTCTCTCTCTCTTTCTCTCTTTCTATCTTATAAAAATTTTTTTTTTTAAATCTTCTTCTTTTTTTTTTGGTTTCATTTCATTTTTTTCCTCTTTCTGCTCGCCCCTCTCTCTCTCTCTCTCTCTCTCTCTCTCTCTCTCTCACCCACTTGCAACCTTTTTGAAAAATATATATTTAAAAAAATAATATTTTATTCGAAAAATCAGACGATGATTTAATCTAATTTTCTTCTCTCTTGCTTTTTGCCTACTCTTCCTCACTCTTTCACTCTCAACCTTTCATAAACAAAAATATATACACATTAAAAGAATATAAATTTAAAAAAAAATTGTATTTTAGAAAACCAGACGACAAGATAAATCGAAAAATGTTATTATCATCCGCGCTTTTGGCTAATTTTCGTCTTATCGAATTTTCTTAAACTCGATTTCCTCGATTTCTTCTTCTTCGAGTTTGGTACAATTTTTTTTGGTCTCAATTCTTCGTTATCATTTAATTTGATTTTCTTCGTATGGCGTTAGAAAAGTGCATCTTTCGTGTCTGTGTTTGTGTGTGCGTGTGTACGGATTATCAGACACACGAACACCCTCGAGAAGACGCAAATGCGCTTTCTCAGATCTTTATATCTACCCGAACGAGATATCTCTTGTGTTTTTCCGAACGACGGTTGTTCCGCCACCGCGCCGCGGGATAAACTTCACATAGCGCCACTAAAACGAGATGGAAATGTTTGAAAAACGTAAAACCGGGCGTAAGGTATACAATTTCGACGATGTCGGGTCAGTAACGTGTGCACAGTGAGATGGTGGGAGGGGGAGGAGGAGGGGGGAAGGTAAGGCAGTAGACGAAACGACGTAGCTCGTTGCCGAGATCAACGACTCGATCAAATCGGCTTTCGAGAACTACTCGAATGAATGGCAGAGCCCACGTGCTAGCGCGACAGAGATGGAGATAGCGATAGCGATGAGAGAGAGAGAGAGAGAGAGAGAGAGAGAGAGAGAGAGAGAGAAGGACGGAAAACGATTCTCGCTCACGTTGCTTTTCTCGTCGATGAACCGATCTTCGGGGATCGGTTTTCGAAACATCGTCCGGTCACCATTTGTACAGTCGTTACCTATCAAACGTCTGTTCTTCCAATGTCCGTTCTACCGAAGTCTGTTCTCATTCTCGTGGCGTTGAATTTTTTTTTTTTTTTTTCATTTTTTTTTCACGATCACGAGAATGATCGCTCGCGAATTTATTATTTATTATTTATTATTTATTATTTATTATTCATTATTTATTATTTATTATTTATTATTTATTATTTATTATTTATTATTTATTATTTATTATTTATTATTTATTATTTATTATTTATTATTTATTATCGATTTTTGTTGGATATCGCAGACCGGAAGAACGACTAGTCGTTGTGATCGATGAAAGAAAAAAAAATTGAAAAAAAATAAAACGTTCGAACGCCATTGGAAACCTTGAAACATCCGTATTTGGACGGGAGGCTTTCGTAACTGGGCGTTTTTCCACTGTGTGAAACGTGAAAGATGTCGACTGATGGAGAAAGACAGAGGGAGAGGTAGATATAGAGAAGATGAGGAGGAGAGAGAGAGAGAGAGAGAAATAGAGAGAACGATGAAACGAGGAAAAGGAAGAAAGATTTCTCTTCCAGCACGAATTTCTACGACTATAATCGTAATTCCCTTGCCCGGCCATCCCCAATTTCCCTTTTTTTTTTCTTCTGCACGAGAGGTCCAATTGCGTTTAGCAAATGGGATCTCGTTCTGTTGGAAAACTATGAGCGTCGTTGAGTGTTTTTTTTCCTTCTTCTGCTTCTTCTTATTATTTATTCTTGTCTTTGGTGGAATTTTTTCGTTTCTTTTTCTATTTGTTTTTCTTCTTGTTATTTTTTGAGGAGTGTTATTATATATTTTTCTCGGACTTCATTATTATTATTATTATTATTATTATTATTATTATTATTATTATTATTATTATTATTATTATTATTATTATTATTATTATTATTATTATTATTATTATTATTATTATTAGCATCATCATTATTATTATTAGGTATGTCAACCCTTATTTTCGTTTATTTTCAATAATTTCGAAATAAAATCGTGATCGAACATGACGAACGAGAAGGGCTGTCGATCGTTGACATAATTGTCAAGTCCTGTCGAGCATGCAGCGCGGGATTTTCGTGTCGCGATGGGAGGAGCCGGGGGGGGGGGGTTGCGATCAGATCACATTGGAGTCCATTACTCGTTCCGGAACGAGTGCGAGGGCCGGTGGATTACGTCGTCCGTGTCGGATCGTGTGTGGGTTCTCATCAAACGCTGATGGGCAGGAGGGGCAGGGGGTAACGTTTGAAAGTTCCACGATCATAGACGGGTAGTGCTTTTCCCACCCTCCGGGCCACTTGGCCACCCTCGGGCGCGCACAGCGGGTCAGGGATTAGGCGCGCACGTGCTTCGACGAAACGTGCGTTCGCATATTTTATATACCGAGTGAATGATAATATCTTCGGCCGGTTTATGTGGGACAGTTGAGATTCGTGAGCGTTTGTTTGCACGAATTTTGAGTAGATGAGAGAGTCGCGACTATACCTCCCACTCCATCCTTCGAGATACCTCCCCCTTCGCTTAACCGAGTGCATATCGCACGTTTGCTAAAGATTACATTACGGTGGAGAGCTTTTTTTTTTTTTGTTTTTTTTTTACTTTAATGAGATAATCGCCTGTATCGTCTTTTAACTTTAGCAAATTGTTCAGTCGGAGATTTTTGTTGTTATTGAATGTCAATTGAACCGGAGAATAGACAATAGGAATGAAAAATCGAATGAAATATTTTATTACGTGAAAGAGTTTTTTTTTATTCTTGTGCTTTCGTGAGATAATCGTCTGTATCGTGTTTTGAGCTTGGACATTTTTTTTTTCGTTGGACATTTTGTTGTTATTTAATTATTCATAGAGCCAAAGGAAATTAATGATAATAATGAATTTGTGATTCAGCATCTCAATTCGTTTTCGAGCTTTCGAAGTAAATATATTATCTATTTCATATTAATTTATATAATTTATATAATATTATATATTATAAAATATATTCAATTTTTTGATATTTCTCGATTTTCGGAGAATTGACGATCGAGTCAAAGTGATGAAAGTTTTCTTTTAGCAGACAATTTTTATTCTTCATTTTATCTATGTTTATGTGTCTGAACCTGGAAGCTAATAGATTTCAAACAAACATTTCATTAATTCCGTTTAATTAAAAAAAACTACAATTTTTCAATATTTCTGTAATTGTAAAATTTTTATCAGATTAATTGAAAAAAAAAAAAATACAAGAAATCAAGTTCAATTAATTTTATTTCATTTCATGTTCCACGTGCGCGATGGATGCAAGGTGTTCTGACCGATGAATTGAACGAGCGACTAACCCCAGCGACGCGAGAGACGGTCGAGCTTTGGCGAAAGGGGAAAGGGAAAGGGAAAATCTCTCGTGGCACACGTAAAAGTTCCGTTTGCCGCGGATCGTGGTGAATGGACGGGAGGTCCGAGAGTATTTCTTAATGACGAAACGCCAGGGGTTGAGTGTATACGAAGCTCCGTGCAGTCCTAGGCCGTGGGGGGCGGTAGGGGCAGAGGGGGTGTTACAGGGGGTGGATAACGGTAGCTCGGGGTAGCTCGGCCAGCCCGGAGTCGTGGGGTAGCGATCTGTGGGTTACTCGTCGAGGGTCAGAGGGGGGGAGACGACGTGGCCAGGGCAGAAGGAGTTGGGGGCGGGGGGGGGGGGGGGGACAGCGATGATAGTAGGGATTGAGAGGGATGGTCGTAGTAGTGGTGCGGTGACGGGACGGGTCGCGAGGGGATGGACGGTCGATACGCCGATGTACTAATGACCCGTGCGAAGTCGGGCCAACAGACTGCTGGCTAGACGCGACGGCACCGTCAGCGTCCCGACCGGCCAGGGGTGGCACGGAGAAGGTGGTGAGGGGGAGGGGGTTGGGGGTTGGGAATTATGCTCGTACAGTCGTTTTTGGCGTTTCTATATCGTACACCACGGTTTCTATATTTGTACAACGGTTCGTCTTTCATTCCCGCTCCCCTCTTCCCTCCCCTTCTCCTTCCCCCTCAGTCAATTATGAATTGAATTATAGTCGGTCACGATTGTTCGATGGAGACTGTTTCTAACCTTTTTCTACCAGTACAAATTTTTATAACAGGCAAAATGTCATTTTTAATATGCTTGAAAATGAAAAAAAAAAAAACCCAAAAACGACTTTTTCACTAAAGTTGCTATCGTTGATTTAATTTTTTAAATATTTAAAAAAATTGTTCAAGTCAACGTGACTGGATTTTAGGTTGAAAAACCGATGGAGTGAAATTCACCCAGTTCGACTGGAGAAGGGTTGAGCAGAAAAATGTTTAATTGGTGGATTGACAAATTGGTGAAATAATGGACAGGAGTTTTGTCATCGTTACGGGAATTTTTTTTTCGATTTTTTTTTTTTTTCCAAATTATTTATTTCGGTACAAACGGTTCGTGTCTGTCGTGGATCGATGACGCGAACGACGACGACGACGACGTCGACGAGACCGGTAGGAAAAAAAATAAAAAAAAAAGGTTCCTCGTGGACGATAGGTTCATTAGTAATAATCGGTATTGGATAGGTCGACCTCCCTGGGGACGATTGTCGTTAACCGCTTTAAACCGTCGCGACTACTACCACTGGCTATCTTCTTTCTCTGTCTGTGTATATATATATATATATATACATGTACGTGTGTTTGTCGGTGTGGGCGTGTCGTTAAGTCTGTGATTGTACGTAGCTGTTCGCATTGCTCGAACGATTAAGACACTTGATTCCAAACGACTATTAATAGCCCCCGGAATCGGAACGATCTCATCTCGCCGAAACGATGGTAACGAGATACCAAGTTGAACGAAATTCGAGTGAATGAGAAATATTTCAAAATTTAAATAATATGAAATAAGAATAAATTGTATGAATAAATGAAATTTATGTATATATGGATAATAGAAAATGTTTTGATGATCTCGATGAGATATAAAAGAAGGAATGACCTGTGAAAGTTTCAAATGTTTAGAAAAATTGACATTCTAATACTATATTTTACATCAATTATTCATTGTTCAATTTTTTTAATAAATTGATCATTATTGAATTTTTTAAAAAATTTTTCATTGTTGAATTTACGAATAAAGTGATGATTATTGAATTTTTTAATTAAGTGATCATTATTGAATTTTTGAATAAAGTAATCATTATTGATTTTTTAAATTCATTGATCATTATTCAATTATTGAATCAATTGGATTCGTTATTTGAATTTCAGTTGATTATTTTTTCATCGAATCTTCGTTTGATTTTTCCAATTTGTTTTTTTTTTTTTTTTTTATTTCCTAATAATTTTTATAATTTTACGAGAATTATTCTGTTCAACGAAATCTCTGACTCAATCGTCTTGTCGTGTGTTTCACACGAATCAACGTGACCTCTCATCAGGGTCAACAGATTTTCACGTTTTCTACATTTTCTAAGTTTCTCAATGATTCACTCGCAACGTGTCTATTAACGAGAAATTCCTCACACCCGAGTGTCGAGTTTCGTAACATTAGGTTTTTACATAAATTCCTCGAGCGAGTCGACTGACTTTCAACCATTCACAACCGATGACAAACAAGCAAATAAATATAATTTCGTTCCATCGTGAAAAAGTAAAAAGCAGAAAATCGTTTGGGGATAATCCATTGAATTCCGTTTTACAGTTTTTGCCTTTCACTTTCCATCACGAAAATATATTTGGAAAAAAATAAAAAAATAAATAAAATGTTGAATTTTTGACGTTTCACCAAATTTTGAACATGGTGCCACAATAATCTCCAGAAAAAAAAACATTTTCCCAATCACATAGCTTCCTCTATGAAAAAAACAAAACGAAAATCAACCGTCCCAAAGCAAAATAAAAAAACAAATAGCCATCAGAAACATCGTCGTTACATAAAAGATTTAAAAAAAAAACAGAAATTCATTATTCAGGAAATAAGAAATTCAACAGAACCAGCTTAGCCCAATTATCGATGAAACAGAGTTGCAAACCCAGAGGGTCCGAAGTAGTTTCATGTCCAACGATGGCAAACTGACTGTGTGCCGAGAGTATAGATGAGGGGAAGGGAGGGGAAGGGAGGGGAGGATCGTTTGGAGTGTCGTGGCTGTCGAGAGGTGATGTGTTTCGTCGTTGTGGGTTCGGTCTACGTGTGTCCATCCGTTTCGTTTCACGTCCATCACCCACGAATAGACTGCTCGCCACACATGCCATGTTCCACTACATACTCGTCATGTACCACATATATATATATATATATATATATGGATGTAGCTATCAACCTACCGACCTAGCTCCCTCCTCGAATCTCGGCTACCGAATCCCGGAAGTGACGTCACCCTCATTGTAACATCCCATGGTTGGCTGGTGCGTTAGCCTCCCTCCCCCCCCCCCCCCCCCCCCCGGGCTTCGTAAGAGCTTAACTACACACAAATGTAACGTCACATATCACACAGACATTTATGTCTGCATGATGTGTGTGATTTCTCTGCATTCAACAATTTTGCATTATTCGCTTCTCGAAGTTTCGAATTTTTTGATGTTTCCAACATTTTGGAAATGCATTTTCGGATGCATCGTCGATGTCTCGTCGTTCGACTGATACACGTGTATACAAATCGCTTTGATATTCGAAAATTTTACCGGAAAAAGAATAGAAAGAAAAAGAAAGAGAAGATCGATCGAAAATTCGAATAAAATGTTCCACGACAAAAATATCAGGAAAAGGGACAAAAACGAACGAAAAAAAAGTCATAACCAGTGACAAACTGTATCTAGTTACTGAAGTTACGATGGACGATCAACCATCTTTTATTCGTTGCATTAAAAAAGAAATAAAAAAAATAAATAAAAACTAAAACTTTTTACGAATTGTTTCTGTGATTTATTTTTCATTTATTCATTTATTTGGCAAAAAAAGAAATCAAACAACGAAAAATTTCGGTAAAATATTAGAAGCAATGGGGACTGTAGAGTGGCTTGGGAATATACGTAAAAAAAGCTTCGTAGACGTACAAACATTCATTCCTACGAGTGTGTGTTTCTGTGTATGAGTCGAGGCTACAAACTCGTGAAATGTTGTAAAATAATGCGACAAAGTTTCCACGCGAAGCGCGTTAAATCACTTTGCCGGCCAATTATGGGGGCTGAGGTGAGGCAATGGAGAAGGAGGGACGGAGTGGGGGAGGGGGGGGGATGGGAATTAATATTTATGGCAGGCGATACGGTATATGCGTGAATGCACGAGAACCTCTGCATCACCGAGTCTCATGCAACTGCATATTCGCCTGGGAGACAATCGCTCTCGTTTCGCGTCATGCAAAATTTTCAAACACACGAAATTATTATTATTATTATCATCATTTTTTATTATAATTTTATTTTACGGGCTAGTAGTCGAGGTTGATGAAAAAAATGAGGCGAAAGAATAAACGTGGTTGACTTTAATGAGCTGCGTCGCATTGTCGCAACGTGAAAAAAAAAAAAATAATTGAAAACTTAACTCGTAAATAATTAATAATACAGACAAGGTTGGGAATAATTGTGAAAAAAATGAAATAAAATGAAATAAAATGAAAATAGGTCAAGGAAAATGAATTTTTTAAATTTTATTTCATTTTCTACATTTTGTTGATAATTGTAAAATAATTATAATTGAGAGTATTTGGCGCATCGATAATCATCCAGTCGATAAAAATGTTTTCGAAATACTCTTCACATTGAATTAACGATAAATCATAGGACTCGATCGATATTACAGTCCATTATACAATGATGATTCATCCAAATTATTTATAATCATTGAAAATTTTATCGTTCAATATTTTATTGAAAAAAAAACCTAACTTTTAAATTTTTTTTACTACAAACGAAAATCTTGTCACCACAATCAACTACAAATGATTCTCCATGAAAATAAATTATCAGATCCAAGTTTCGTCAAACTCGGATGCTGGGCCTTGTTTTTAAAGGCCCATAACTTTTTTTTGGGTCTTACTACAAACGAAAAAAAAATTGTCACTACAAACAACTAAAAACGGAAATCTTCAAGATAAAAAAAAATAAATTTCTTCAAGTCGGGTGCCAGGTTCACATAGGTAAAAAAAAACAGGTGACAATATTAATTATCGTATAATAATAAATTATAATTATTGTAATATTAATTCGTTTATTTCAATTAATTCAATTATAATAATTATTCGTTTGAAAAAGTATTCGAAATACATTTCCAATCGATGAATGCCCATCCCTGATTTGGCGTGTGAGGAAGCAACAGGGGTGGGGGGAAAATGTGGCGGTTCGATAAACATTGAAAAGCCACGGATTGTGTAGCAGCCCAAGGGGCTCGTTCGTGAAACCTTGACGATGTATTTTCATCACGGTTGTGAAACGCGTGGGGGGAAGTAAATTTTGCCGAAGCACAAGTTCGACATCGTTATTTCGAGAAAACCGCGAATTCTCGGAGTCGCGCGAGTGGAGACTCTAGAAATCTATAGAAAGCGCGCGGCGTAACACACGCTCGTCGTCGTCGTCGTCGTCTTTCGTTTTGTGTCGTTCGTGCTCGGCAATGCCGCGACCTAGGAACTTGTACAACCTGCCGAGTCGAGACGAGGAATTAGCGACGTTGAGAGAGAGAGAGAGAGAGATAGAGGGACAAGTTTTCACGGTGAATCAACGAGCCGGAAACTCATTCGGTCTCTTGTCAAGGCTGTTGACCTTCTTGATTTCTCAAATTGTTTCTCTTTGTGTATTATTTTTCAATTATTTATTTCTTAAGAATTTTTTTTATTTTCCTTCGTTTTATTTTTTTTTTGTTTCTCGAAACGAATTAACTCTTTTTTTCGTCGTTACGTGACAAATGAGTTTCACAAGATTGAGAAATGAGAGCATGAAAAATTGAGACTAATTTTTTATACAATTTTGAACACATTTTTTTTTGATCGATAATTTTATGGAATGTTTTTTGAGAATTATTATTTTTTTTAAAATCATTTTATACAATTAAAATTCGTCTCTCGAAAAATACTATAAAATTGTATTTTTCCAAAATTCAATTCAACCCTCAATTTCGTAGGGTTTCAATAAATTACAATAATTTTTTTTTCCACCGACGATTCAGCAAAAATTTCTTCAACCTTTCGTTTTTATTATTTTTTTTCAGAATAATCTGATACAAATTCGCGTGGGAATAATTTTTAACCGATAATTTTCAATTCAACCGACGATTTCGTAATTTTTTTCTTGAACAAAAGAATAATCATAATAATAATAATAATAATAATAATAATAATACCATACAATTACATTTGTATAAAGTTTAATTCGACCAATAATTGCGTAAAATTTTTCTTTTCACGAACAAAAATAAAATAATAATAATCGTCAAAAATATTTTCCCCGAATTTGTCCACGTCGCTGCACAATTAATTTCCGCTTCTATTTAAATGGAAATCCTGTATTGTGTTGTCTCCCTCTCCCCCCTTCCCCCCCCCCTCTCTCTCTTCAAAACTATTGCAAATCCGTTCGATCGTGAAATCGTCAAACGTCTATGCGATAACCGAACCAAACGATTTTCGTTCACCCCGAGTTTGACGTCCATTGAGCACCACTGACCTACCGCACGACCCCGGCCACAATCGTTTTCCACGACCTATGGCAATGTTTAATAATTCGCGAGCGGAACACGGCGGCGTGAACGAGGACGACGACGACGACGACGAACAGCGTCGACGCCGCTCGTCACTCGATCGTTGTTGCGCAATCGATTACGTCATTAACAACCCGCCGCGATAATTGCATGGGACGGATTCGATTCGCGCTGCCGCGGCCAGTGGTCCTTGTTCTGCCCCCTTCCCCCCTCCCCCACTTTCCGTGCGGCAAAGCCGAGCGTCATTACGATTTTCGTGCGCGAAGTTTGCATTGCACTTTGCGCTGCACTTCGGATTGGACGAATGCATCGCGGAAGCTTGCTGAACGATTTCGCGGGAGTTCGAAATCGGCTTCGCGATTCGATCGGAACGATTTCTCGGACTCGACAAGAGCATTATAATTAATTACACGCGAGGCCAACAAACAAAAAAAAACAGTCAAGACGATTGAGAACCCCTGAACGATTGAGAACATAATTTTGTTATTTTTTCTTTTACACAAACAAATTCGATCCCTCAATAAAAATTGTTTGTGTTGTAGAATTCTAGTGGGGTTGTAATTGATTTTTTTTTTCTGAATTTAGCTTGAATTGTATACGTGGGAAAAAAAATACATCTTAAGTATAGTTTTTTTTTTAATACAGAAATTATTGTTTTTTTTGTGAATTGTTAAAAAAAAAATCGATCTGCTTGTGTGTATAGAATCCATCCAAATTAATCGCATAATTATTTTTCATTTCGATCATCAATGGTCCACGGAGTTTTTAACAATGAATTTTGATAATTCGAAATAATTTGAAATTTGTAATTATTCGTTGGGCAGCGAATAATTACAAAATGATTTCGAATTATCAAAATCCGTTATCAAAAGCTCCGTATTCGTTGGATGCGCGTAAGACGAGTTTGAAACGATCTGATGGATGGGCAAGAGGAGTGGGCGAGGGGCTGGGAGTCGGTTTGTCTCGTTGAACACGCGACATTTATTTATATATATATATATACATGAATGTATGCATCCGAGAGAGCGAGAGATATTGTACAAGCAACCAAACCGGACGTTTGATAATAATGTATACAGATATATATATAAACGTTTGAACGTATATATTTCCATTTCCAACGTTCATTCATGAATAAACATTTTTATTAAAAAAACATTTTTTTTTTTCAAATTTCTTTTTTTGTTTTTTTTTTGTTCTCCGGCGCCGGTCCTCGTGCCCGTTTCCCCAAACGCGATTTCCATTCGCTTGTTTTGTTCTCCGGCTTTTCCACCCTCCACCCCCGCCCCCCCTTCCCCCTTCCTCTACCCCCGTCCGCGCTGTTCCATAACATTGTCCAATTATTTATTCAATCAGCAGAGCCGATAAATTTTCTATCTATGGGTTTATTTGCACGACGGTACGTGTACGATTCGATTGAAATGTTTCACGTTCACGCAAACAATTGGGACGGCGAATACACGTTTATCCATTTTATTTTATTTAATTTTTTTTTTCATTTTGTAATTTTTTGGTTCCGTACCTTTGAATGACGGAAAATAAAAACAAACGAAGCCCTTATACGATCACTTTTTTGGCTGACTGTCGACTCACTGATCATTAAAATGTAATGGGTACTTTACATTTTAATGATCGTTGACCTGGAATTTTGAAATTTGACACGATGAAAGGTCACGGAAGGTCACGGGTCATGGAAAAAATTTAAAAATCATTGATTTCCAATTTTTAGTACAATTAAAGGGTGACAAATAATATAATGGTTTTTTTTTTTATTGTCACTCGTTCGACTTTACTTGCATTCACGTGTGCGTCCCATTTGACGGTTTTTATTAATTGTTTTTTTCTTCTTTCATTTGTTTCAGGTAAGAACGTTGGATATTATTATTTCGTTTTCTTCGCTGTAACTGGTGGAAAATACGTCGCGAGTGAGTTTCATGATCCTTTCCATGTACTCTTATTTAATTTATTCTTTCGTGAAATTTAAATAGCACATTCAACAGAGTAAAAATATATAATTGAAAAAAATATATATATACATTATTCCACACAAATTATTTTGGATGATTTTTTTCTCGAGAAATGAACAAATGAAAATGCGAATAATCGAGACCAATGACAATCATCGACATTGCCTCAATATCAAAATTATCCACAATTGTATCACCCATAAAAATTATCAAACAAAAAAAAATAATAATAATAATCCACGAAATAAAATAAAATAATAATATTGCATTAAAATACTTTTCTTTGCCAAAAAATCAATTATCAAGATACTCAACTCTATTGCAAAAAACAATAAGACAATATTAAAATTAAAAAAAAAAATAGAACAGTCGTCACAAAGCATAAAAAAAAACCTGCAAAAAAAAAATAATCAAATTCTTTGAAAAAAAAACAGAGAAACTATTGAAAGAAAGAACGAAGCGACGCATAAATTCGGCAAGAGACACGACGACGTAGGTGGGGGGGGGGGGGTGGAGAGGGAAGGAGGGTGTTCAACAACCCCCCGGAAATCGATGTAAACGGAAGAAGATGGCGAATAGATCCAACGGAAGCGAAATACCGTACGAATGAGAAACTCGGTGAGCGGTTTTGAAGAAATGAAAACGTGGCTCGCGGGTGGCGAAGGGGGTGGGGTGGGGGTTGTTCGAGTAAGGCAAATTTTGCCGTGGCAATTTCGCATCCCACGCGGCGGCAACGTTGCCGCCGCAGCTGGCGCTGTAGTCTTAAATCAATTGCCGCTCTCGAGCTAACGTTGCACTCGACTCTATAATTAGTCGGTTGGCGGGTGGTCGTGAATGGGGGTGGAAGGGGGTGGGGTAGAGCGGGAGGCAAACGCTGAAGCTGAGGTGGCCACGGGGGCACGACGACGTCGGTGATAGTGGATGGCTGTTGCACTCGACAGTCTACTTCTCGCTGGGATTTAATATCTCAACACCCCCCGGCCCCTACCCCCCCCTCCTCCCTTCCCGCCCGACGGTTCACTTTTCCCTCCGACGTTTCCCGGCACGTTTAACTTGCCGGAAAATCTCGTCGTGTGTTGCGCCCCCCCCTCCGCCCCCCCCCCCCCCTCCATTGGCAAGTCGCGGGGGACTGCCACGAAACTTTCGACCTTATAAGCTCTCTCTCTCTCTCTCCAACTGTACGTGAGGTTTCGGGACGCACTTTGCTTCGGGTGTGTCGGGCTTTGGAGTTTCGAATTTATCGTAAACTCCTCGACCATACTTATCTATGTAGTGTATATATAGATATATATATATTTGAGGGGACCAGTGAGGTTAATTCGATACAAAAAAAAAAGTATATTTACGACGATAATTATTTTTTTACGACACAGTTGATTTGTATCGATTTTTTGTGATTACTACATAATGAAGTAACATTTGAAGAAAAAATCTGAAACGAATAGTTGATTGTACATACCTTGTGCCATTAACTCTTAATGGGGTTTATCGAACAAAGTATAATCGGTATATAAATTATTTTCAAAAAAAAATTTGGAAAAAAATATAAAAGTATTTGCTATCGAATAACATCGGTAATGTAGGTCTCTATCGGACTCTAACCAGGAGTCGAATGTCGAAGTCTCAAGATGTGGCTATGAAAAAATCTAGGTCATACGTTGCTGGAACTTCATATTCGAAATAAAAATTGAAAGCTGCCAAAACGAATCACAATCAAAATGTATCATCTTCTAATTAAATTGTCCCTCTCACTCTCTTTCTCTCCAGCATCTTTAAAAAAAAGATCGTACGTTCGTTCAAATGTGAACGACGAATTGGACAACGAATATGAAATTCGAAGGAGAGGTCGAGAAAAAAAATAATGAAAAAAATACGAAAGAAAAAAAAAGGCTCAATCACAAAATTAATTTTTCGGATAATTTCAATTGCTATCGTTCTCTTTCTCTCTCTCTCTCTCTCTCTCTCTCTCTCTCTCTCTCTCTCCCTTAATCTCTATTTTGAGTTATCTTTGAATAAATTTGGTCGTCTCACTTTGTCAAATCTTCATAAAAATAAAGAACTTGATTAATTTTTTATTAATTTAAAATTTTTTTATTAATCTTTCATAAAATTTTTTTCATTCGATAACTATACGTATGTGTGACTTGTCCGTGGTGAGAGCTTTTTCGAATTCATCGTACCGGTGGATCGTTAGTTCGGTCGTGGTTCATCCTGTTACGAAACACAATTAGTCTTGGTCACCGGGTCGAAATCGGGTTCGCAAACCCGATGAGAGCAGCCGACTGGGGGGGAGATGGGTTAGGGGTTTGGACCCAGCGGATGGAAACCCGGTTCCCATCGAAGGATGGGATATCAAGCTCGTCGAAGGGTTCATCGATCAAGTTCTAATTTCGGTTTCCGATTATATAAGATCGGAAAATTTCGTCAATCGACCAACGACAATCGACAGATGATGCGCGCGCGCGCGCACACACACCAACCGACTGGGCTCAAAACTCAATTTGTCGGAATCGCGTCATCGTCGGTTCGATCGTCGACCTCGTGACATTTAGCCCCGCGAGACCGACGGACGAAAATTAATAAAATTTATTTCCACATAGGTCATCGTCGGTTTCGATGATTATGTTTGAAAAAAAAAAAAGAAAAAAAATTCTCACGAAGCCATTTTCAACGATGGAACTTTGTATCCGGGAAAAAATTTCTAGAGTGTTATCTTGTGGTTAAAAGTCATTACCGAAAAATTTTTGTATCTCGAGTTTTTTGTCTTGTACAGCCTCCGGAAACTTATTATTTATAAACATTTTTTTGTTTTTGAAAATAAAATTGAAACAGCTTATCTTATAGCAAAAGTTTGAATGAAAATTTTGTAGGAAATTCAAATCTCTAATGCACGTAGATATAGCATAATATATCATTTATTTCAACTCGTTTTTTTTATTTGGTTCTAAAATTATTATTTATTCAATTTTTATTATTTTATTTTTATTGCAACATTGTAAAAAAATTCGATTGAAAAAATTGTTTAATTATAATAAAAAATTGATAAAATTGAAGAATGACACGAGCCAACTACCGGGCGTTTCTCTTATCATCATAGTCGACCGCGAATTAACCCTAATCACCGTCGTGGGGTCGTTCGTGGCCTTCCGAATAATTTTCGTAATGAGATGCCTTACTAACCAAGTAACCACCTTTTGCGGCCATTTTGAATTTGTCGCGATCGCGTCATTCGTCGGTTAATCGTTGACCTCGTGACATTTTGTCCCGAGACGAAAAAAAAAAAAAAAAAAAAAAAATAGATAAAAGAAAGAAAAATGAATTTATTTCCACAAAGGTCATCATCGTTGGTTTCGATGATTTTGTGAAATGTGAGACAGCAGAGATGCTGAGTTGAGCGATGGGGGGGAGCGGCAGGCGGGGAGGGGAGAGGGGAGAGGGGTCGACGTGATATTTTTACACGTGTATCAATTTGGATTGAAAAATTTTTGCGTCGTGAATTGGATGGATAATGGGTCGGTCAATATTTGGATGCGCTTTGGGTCAACAGCTGTTGGGGAGGGGGGATGGTGGCTCTAAAGGGGCAGGAGGATGGGTTGTGGCGATATTTTTGGGACGGATGTTTCGTGGGTTTGGTTTGCGGTTTGGAGGAAAGCGCTGTTCGACTAGAAACTGGCACGAGGGGTTGGGGAAGGGGATTGAGTTGATGCTCACTGATGTTCGTGATTACGAGGCTGAGGAAAAACATCTGTCCTCGCAGATGTTGCTGCCACGCGTCGTTCGCGTGGTCTCGACTTATTTTTTTTTGGTTTTTTTTTTCAAAATAGCGTAGATTCTCGTGGCATACTTTTTTTCTTTCTCTTCTCTTTTTCTTCGGTATTTTTTTTTTTCTCGTCGAGCGAATCTCGCATCGAGAATTTGGGAGAAAAATGTGTGGAACACATTCCTGCGGGAAAGATATTTTTTTACATTTTTTTGTTCTATTTTGGATGAAGAGTAACTTTTTTTCTTCGATGGTTGAGGGTGTTGTTCAGAATGTTTTTTTTTTTTCGTACTTTATGTCGAGAGTCACGAGGCGAGGCATATATATATATATTTATCGAATTTCTTGAGTTGAGGTGAATTATGAAATTTTGGAATAGTAATTGTGAAAACATTTGTTTTTTTAATTATTTTTCAAAATATTATTTTTGAAAGAAAGAAAACGATGAAAACATATACAGTCCCATTAATTTTGACAATGAATTATTTTTTTCAATAGCAATGACCATTCCCTCGATTCAACGATCAAATTTCATCGATATTTTCGATTATTCTTAACTTTTTGAAAAAAAAATCGATTTAATCTCTTTTTTAATAAATGATGATGAAATAAATCTTCAATGAAAATTAAATCATTTTTATCGATCGAACAGACAAATAGCTCAGAGAACAAAGTTATATAATAAATAAATAAATAAATAAATGAATAAATAAATAAATAAATAAATATGGATTTTTAAAAAATGTCAATCCAAACTTTGATCATTCGTATTGTTGCATCGAACGAACGAGGAAAAAAATGCAATTTCTGGAAAATTCTATTGTGTGCTATTCGTCTGTCTTCGTGTGTGCGTGTGTGTGTGTGTGTGTGTGTGTGTGTGTGTGTGTTGGATTGTGGAATCGCGTAGAATCGTTATTTTCTTGGTAATACGATTGATATCGTCGTGAGCCGAGTTAATTATCCGCATACGGGCAATCGGTTTAGATACGATCGCGTATTGGGAGCTTTGCTCGACCGTGATAAATTTCGTTTATCGCCGAGACGTCGACGCTACGCGCGGCCGTGGCGCGCGGCCCCGTTTGTTACCACAGCTCCAAATCGATACGATCACCGGCTCGACCTTATTAGATATCGACGACTGCAAGTCTTATAACACACACACACACACACGTACAAGTGTGTATGTAATGTCTCGGTACTCACCAATGTACGATAACGTTACACACACACACACACTCGTAAAATAATAATAATTGTACCACGACGAATCCTTTCGTTAATTGCCGACCCAATGCTTCACCGATTGAATAACCCGAATGTGTTTGTTTGCCTCGGACTATTGACCCAACGCAGTTTCACATTGTATTTTAACCGATACATTGTATGGACAATTTTTAAAACCTTAAAAAATAAAATGAAATATAAATAAATGATGAAAATATTGTGACAAAGTCGATTTGCAAATTTTTTAGAGAATTTAGATTAAATATTTAGATAGACTAAAATATTTTTTTATCATTATGCGGACTTATCTGTTTATTGTTATTATTATTGTTATTTTTATTTTTATTTCTTTATTTTATCGATCACATTGTGCACGATTGATTGCATTGCAACTTTTTTTATTTCCCACTTTCGACGAATGCGCCCAACGGTTTGGCGATTTTTACGATTTTCTTCTATCGCGGCAAATAAATAAAAATCCGGGATAAAATGTTATTGCGATTTTATGGGCAATGTACTGTGCGCAATTTCGTGAAGAAAATAAAAAACGACGACGACGACGACGACGGGCCATTAATACGAGAAGAAAGTAAACGTACGTACCGGCACGTGAGATCCGGGGGATGCGTATAAATACCATTGGGATAATAATAAGAAAAGAAATAAAAATTGAAAAAAAAGAAGGAGAAGAAAAAATGACGACGAAGAAGACGATGCAAAAAAAAAAAATAAAAAAACAAATAATAGTCGAGTAACCAACATATTTACGAATTCAATCGATGGCACAGATTTCTGTTTATTTCAACATCGGACCCCAGTTGACGGTATGAATAGAATCGTGACGAGCTTGGTTGACCATTTTTATTTCTATTTTTTTATTTAAAAAAAAAAAAATGTTACGTTACGAGTATCGAATGATGAATTATTATTATTATTATTATTATTTCAATATTACAATTGACGAAAAAAATACTGCATTTGAATGGTCACACGTTAATTTCGTGAGAACCCACGAAAGAGACTCTTGAATCGACGTTTAAACGCACCAATTTTTTTATTCCTGCCTCCCCCCCCCCCCCTCTCTCTCTCTTGTCGTTCCCCCTTTGCCCCCGAATATCACAACGAGGCCTGAATGGACCACTGTGAACACACAGTCGTGTCTTCTCTTGTGCGTGGTGTTGAGTGTGAAAGTCGAGAAGGGTGAGCAAAAAGAAGGTAGCTTGGAACTGGCCAGGAGGTGGAGGGTGGGGAGAAGACGATTCTTGAGAACGCTCTCGAGGCCCCCGATTCTTTTTTTTTTTTTTTTCATTCCCCATTCTTTCTTCCCTCATCGATTCTAGTGGCGTGATTGACAGTCTTTCTGTTCTGTAAATTATTATGGATATTATTATTATCCATTTTTTTATTGTTATTATTATCACCAATGATGATAATAGTAATAATAATATAGTAACACCGTAATAGCTGTATGAATTTTAAGATGACGATTATTATCATTATCATTATTATTATTATTATAACAATACAAAATGATATATCGATTTTGTATCAATCAATTTCTATCGTTATCATCATTATTATCAATGATAGTAATAATAATGATATATTATCGTCGTCATTACCGTTATTAATATTATTATTGTTGTCGTTAGTTTTATTATTATTATTTATGTGATACTCTGTGCACACAATACCACGTGCTCTGGCGTACTACGTTCGTTTCTACTACTAGATATATGTATACGTATGAATGTACATATATATAGTAGGTATATAAATACATAGAACACTATGGTACGTGGCCTATTACGTTGGTACCTCGTGCGATGTTACTTCAGAGTACAATGGGGGTCCGGTCGCCGGTGGTGCACGCGAGTAAGGTTCGTGCGTACCGTTTCACGTTACGCTATTGTAAAAGGGTCCTCTTTTTATTCGCATCTATATGTATATATATATATATATATATATATATGCATAAAAGAGTGTGGGATATTTGAGTACGACCACGCGTGTACGTACCCCACTCCCTCGGTCGTCTCGACACGCCGGCACACTTCCCCATTGTCGAAGAAAGTCACTGTGCCTCTTCACTCTTGATGGTCGTTTTTTTTTTTCGTCTCCCTTTCTTCTTCTTTTCTTTTCTTTCGAGTGGCTTTTTAAGTGAGCCAAGTTTATGAGTGAGAAACCACGTTGAAAAATTATTGTGTGGTCCATGTTCGAATATCTCTGTATTTTCTAAAAAAAAAAGAAAAGTATAGCATTTTTTTCGTTTCTTTTCCGTTGTCTTAAATTAGTAAGAAAAAAAAATTGTGATAATTAAATAATTTTGAATAGACATTTTTATTTTTATTTTATTTCTACTATAAATGAATATAAAAAAAAAATGTCTTTTTTTTTCAAGAATTTTGGTGACAATTTGAATTACGAATAAAATTTTGTGATGTATTTTTGAGGATTAGTCGATAAAAATGTTTTTAAAAAAATGAAAAAAAATAAAAAAAATCACACGATTCGGAATGTTAAATGGTTTTAATAAATGCGCATAATCCGCAACGATAGACTCTTCGTTAAAACCGCGATTAATATTTAACACGTATCGTCGTGCGACCCAAACACGATAATAATAATAATAATAATGCTAAAAAAAAAATACGCGACAACGTTTCACGATCCGGATCGAATTAAAAAGCCATAACCCGATAAAAAAGGGTTTGATCGTGGATAATTATGTCGGTGAATGAAACGAGGTATTTTCTTCGTTCTTATGGGTTTATTTTATTTTATTTTATTTTTTTTTTTGCGGAGGGGTTCTTATGGGTTTTCGGAAGGGTTTTGCGGTCACGACTGAAGACGATTCAACGAAGCTTCGGGACCACGGGAATTGCGTTGTAAGATTAATGAACGTGAAACCGGCACCACACCGAACAAGAGGTTAGGCGGTGGGGTGGGGGAGGGAAGGGGAGAAGAGATACCGATGAGGATGAGGAGCGGGGCAGGGAAAGAGAGAAGGTGAATGGTCCAGCCCGAAGATAGACGGAAAAGGACGCTGTCGTCTGATGAGAAGGCCTCCAAATACGGCGCTGGACGCCCTCGGGCATCGCTGCATCATGAATGATGCAACGTATGTGTATAGATGATATTAGGGTGGTCCTTAATGGGGTTGTTGATGAATTTCGACAAGTGCACCCCCCAGATAGGTTCGAAGTAAATAAATAAAAATATGTGCGAAACCCCAGCGCGGTGGTCTAATGAGAAGACGTGCCTGTAAGCTCGTTTTGTTTTCCATTTGAATAACATGGGATTTTCGGACTAATTCGGTAATTATTTTTTCGAGTTGTCCCGAAGTACGCAAAAAATTCTTCATTCACACGAATCTATTGTCAATGGGTGTAACTACTCGTACATTTTTTCACAAGACCTCACCTGTGTATTATCGATAACGACGAACCGATGAACGATGATAACAACTGATAAACGATTTCAACACGAATTGAAATTTATTTGTGTCAATGTCTTGTGAAAAAATGTACGAGTAGTTATACCCATTGACGATAGATTTGGGCGAATGAAGAATTTTTTGCTTGCTCAGGGACAACTCGAAAAAATAATTACCGAATTAGTCCGAAAATCCCATGTTATTTAGATGGGAAACAAAACGAGCTTACAGGCGCGTCTTCTCATTGGACCACAGTACTGGGGTTTCGCACATATTCTTATTTATTCATTTCGAACCTATCTGGGGGGTGCACTTGTCGAAATTCATCAACACCCCCATTAAGGACCCCCCTAATATATTCGACACAGTGTACCGCAAACGGACACACCGGTGTAATAACGCGGACAAGTGTGGTGTAAGCGTATACGATGCCGAACACGTGAATGTGAATTCACGAATGCACCGTTACAGGTCGCATTCGCGACTCGTTGCAACGTAAACAAGTTGAAATTGTGTGTTTCGAGTTTATCGATTTTTTCACTATGTAATTGGTCATACGTTTTCGTGAAAATGAAATTATTAATAATCATCATAACAATTATTATTTTTTGTAATAATAATAATAACAACAACAACAACAACAACAATAATAATAATAATAATAATAATAATAAGAAAACAACACCTAATCATTCAATTTTAATTATTATTCTTATTTCTCAAAACTAAATATATTCTTCTCGCTCGTTCATTATTTTAATTCATTAATCTCATTTGGTCATCCGATTACTCATCCGGGTAATTTTTCGAGGACCCGAGGAAACTCTCGAAGTGCCGAAAAAGTCCGAAAGTTGCCACCAGGCCTCGAACCCATTCGCTCTTCTTCGTCCCACGCCCTGACCCTTCGTTATTTTTTTTTTTTTTTGATTCTTTTGACTTTTTTCTTTCGTTTTCGTTTTTCTTTTCTTTTCATCATCCACATGCGCGGAATATATATTCCCAAGAGGGGGGCCTGGTCATCGTTATCGGACGTGGGGTTGTCGCGAAGGGTGCAAGATGGAACCCAAGAGGCAAAGGACCTTCACACTGAGCAGGGCAGAGGGGGGAGGAAGGGTAAGAAAAGCTGGGGTCGGGTTTTATTTTTTTTTCTTCGAAATGCTTCGCGAAACACTCTATGAAGTTGTTTCGAACATTGCAACCCTTATATACATATATATATATATATATGTTTTTTTTTATTTTTCTCGTGTGGCACTTGCGTTGTCTTCATCTTCTTCGGACCCTTCAGAGGCTGTCCAGCGATGGCGCGTGTGCAGGTCGCCTAGACACACACACACACACACACACACACACACACACACACACACTTGAGGCACATGGATTGTGTCCGAGATGGCCCCGAGGGTGGTCCGCAGGGCGAACTCTCTCGCCTAGCTACGTCGAAACCGAACGACCCCGTTCGACGTTTCCTTCTTTTCCCTCCGGCTCTAACTTTCCCCTCTCCTAACCTCCCCCTCCCCCCTCCCCTCCCTCTTCGCTCCTTTGGATCGTAGTTGCTCTCGAGACTCTCCAGACTCTCGAGAGCACGTACTGTGACCGTCAAAACAATGTGTACGTCTCGATATACATGTATTTCACGTTTTCAATTCATACAAGAAATCAATGAAAAAATAAAAATAAAAGAGTCTTAAGGTAATCTCCGTCATGAGTGCGAGAAAAAGATGGCGAAATTTTGATGTTTGACAATGGTTTCGTGTTTGGAAAAGATTGAGAAGAATTAAATGTGTCTTGTGGGAGAAGAATCGATATTTCGATTATTTTCGATGGAAAATCAATTTTTTTGATAAAAGATAATCAAGAAATCATTAAAAATAATTTGAAAAATCGATGTTCCATAGAGAATAATCGAAATATCGATTGTTTGCACGATTGTTTTCATTTTTATTTTTTTTTTTTTGAATAACAAATCATTGTCATATATTAAAATTTCGTTAAAAAAAACGAATTTTTTTTAAACTAAAAAAAAATCAAAAAAATAAGAACAAAATATTAGAAACATGATGCCTCCTCCAATTTCATGGAAAATAGTTCCTCAATTTCGATAGAGCATCTGGAAAAAATAATCTCATTCAATTGCAAATGGTCAAATATACAGTTTACTCTTGATGAAAAAAAAGGGGAGAGAGGAAGAGGGTGTCTAAAAAATCTTTAAAAAAATTAGTGATGTCGTAACATCCAAAAGATAATAAAAAAAAATCATCGGCCACAACGGAGGACGGAAGGGTTTCAATCCGGTGATTTGGGACGTTCCTCCCCATGTATACATACATATATATACATATTTGATACATATATAGCAATCCGGCAGTGGCAGAAGTTACACAGGCAAGCCCGAGAAATACGGCAGCGTGGGGAGGGGGTAGCAAACGTATATGTACGGAAGTGGAAGCGGTTTTTCCTGTTTCAGCGGGATATACGGGTTGTCTGGGCGGGGGGGGGGGGGGTCTACTCGTACGCGATTTCTCGTTGCATCGTGGAGAACGTGAAAGTGCGACGGATGTAAAAAGATGGCGGATGAAGAAAAAAAAAATATATATACGAAGGAAACGTCTCGACGCCGGTAGGCTCTGGCTTTTCTCTCTCTCTCTCACTCTTCTGCTCCTCCCCCCCACCCTCCGCTCCTCTTCTCACGCCGTATCATATTGAAACTCACACGTTTCACCTGGAGTATCGATAAGACGTATCTCCTTCTACCTCGTCTGTGTGCACTCGCATAAAAAATTTTCGTCTCTTATTGGTGAATTTTTTTTTTTTTTACCTGATGTCCCCGTATCAACCTATACATGTATAAATACGTATATATATGTATATAGGTGAATAACCACGCGTGAGCTTCTTTCGCGTCGAACGTAGAGTCGATACCAAAGTTTTCCATCGTGTCTCGAAGAAATATGTACCTATATATATCTATATATTATATATATATAGTTATATATATGTACGTATGTGTATATATATCGCATTTCCGTTTTCCTCCTGTCTCGTTCGTAAAAGAAATGGCGGTGCAAGTTCGAAAAAAAAATAAATGAAAAAAAAAATAGAAGATAAAAAATATGAAAGAAAAAAAAATTGAGAAAAAAAAATAAAAAAAAAAATTCGTATTTTCCCGGTGCCGGAGTTTCTGTCGGATCCTCGTCCGGGTTACCACCGTAGTAGTCGGTGAAAATCTCATATATACATGTCGTATATGTGTATATGTATGTATATATGTGAATATACTTTTTCTCCATTCTGTTCCCGTTCGTAGACTCGTCTCGGGATCGTTGACAAAGCATTTTCAATACTCTTCGACGCTTCTTCTCCGGTCTCGTTTTATGTTTATTTTTTTTTTCTTCTCATTTTTTTTTTTTCATTTTCTTTTCTTTATTCTTATCGGAATCACAGCTCGCTCGTTTCGTTGGACGTTTCTACACCTTTTTCGATTCTTTTTATCTGTCTTTGTATTTTCCTTGTTGTTTTTTCTTTTGGTCATACCGATTTTATTGCCTGTTCGTCATTAATTCGTTTTCTTTTTACGACGAATTAATTATTCATTTGTTTAATCATGATTTTATATTTGTTTTTACATTTTATTTTTGCTATCAAAAAGTTATTATAGACTTTAAAAACATTCTTTGGTAAACGTTTTTCTTCTTTTTTTTTGGTCTTTTATTTTTTTTTTATTTCGGTAACATAGATTGTGAAATGAACAAACGAGCAAGGGGCGAGGAGGAGGGAGGGGGGGGGGTTGCTCGAAGCTTTGGGCCTGTCGAGTAGCTTGTTGTTGGCTGGTTGAAGTATCACAGAGAAGCGAGAATGAAGAGGTCCAAGAGTGGTTCGACGATGATCTTTAGCAGAAGCACGCAAGAAGATGCAACGATGGGAATATGGCGGAAGGGACGAAGGGTGCGAACGGGGGAGAAGATGGAGAAGATTGAGAAGATGGAGATTAAAGAGAAACCAGAGCTTCTAAGTCACGTTCACTCATTCGTGCGAGTGACTGTGTATGTGTTTCACACGAATGGAAAAAAGTCTGGATGTTTTTTTTTCTTCCCGTTGAATCACGGGCACTCAAAAAATCATAACTCATACAAATTATGAAGAAAACGAAAAAAACGAAAAGAAAAAAAGGATTAAAAAAATTTGGGGTGTCTACTTTATTGTTAAAAATTGTAGAAGACACTCAACGTTCGACTGTCGATAATTCTGATTGGGGAAAAAAGGAAAAATCAGATTTTTATCTCTTTAATTCAAATTTAATTCTCCTTTTTTTTTCAATGTAAAATAAATAAACTCAACTGTATGCTTTCCCAAACTCAATCCCCACGTGTGACGTTGATGAGGTGTAATATAATAATTTCAACCAAAAAAAACAAAAATAAACCTTCGAAAAAAAAATTAAATTCAAATAATCAAAAAAAACAAAAATGTAATTTCATCGAAACGAAAAATTGAAATTGCTCGATGACACGGGTCAATGATGCAGCGAGGCCGGCAATTTGGTCCAGATTTTTTTTTCTCATTCATATCGAATCATTTTAGACATTGAAGAGCACTAAAAATCCAAAATGACCATTCTAAGGGACACCCTAATATATATGTACAACATATATATGAATATCCAGACTGCACCGAGTCTGCTAGCTGCACCGGTGAATGAGGAGGGGGGGGGGGAAGAACGTTGGAGAAGCAATAGAGAGAACATTGGACCGGGGACGACTGGGACGATGACGACGACGACTAGACTGGCGAACTAGAAGAGCTAACCCAGCGTAGTCGCTTCGCTTCCATGCTCGACGTACGTGAGAGCCGGGCGGGGGAGGGGGGGGTAGGTGACCATATACATGTATAGATATATACATTTATATAGACATATAGACGTGTAGATAACGCAAGAGAGTAGCACGAGGGTCTATGGCACGACTATGCATGAATATGGCCGTGTCGAGAACTACGAGTGCCTCCCCCCCCTCCCCCTTCCCCTTGTGACTACCACCCTTCTCCGCGGCTCGATTATTCGCCCGAGTGGCCAACCACACAGTTCACTTCTCTATGCAACGGACAATGTTGCGAATATACTTTGTCGCGTTGCTATATATCTACAGTCGTGCGGAAGCTACGCGTGTGCGAAAGTGCTCGTCCATCCTCGTTCTCGTTCTCTTGATTCATATATTTTTTTAATCTCTTTTTGCGATTTTTTATTATGAATTTTTTTGAATTTTTGGTTATTATCATTTTATTTTAATTTTTTTGGTCTCCTTTCGTGATTCTTATTATTTATTTTTTCGATTCATTATTATTATTATTGTTATTGTTATTATTATTATTAGTTTTGTCTCTTTTCATGATTTTTATTATAAATTTTTTCAATTTTTTTACTATCATCATTTTATTATTATTGATTTTTTTCTTCATGTTTTGGGTAAAAATAAAATCGTTGTTTGTGGTCAAGTCCATCGACTCTCAATGGGAGGTCTCGAAGTTTCGAATTTTTAATCTTTCAAGGTTCCAAAATTTCCCTTATATCACCAGTCGAAATATAAAAAAAAATCGGAGGTTTGGATTTTCAAAAAATTACAATTCGATTAGAATACAAATGTCGAACTTGTGAGTCTTCGAAACATTGAAGATTCGAAATTTCGGGGAGCTCGTCTTGTCGGTGGAAACGATCGAAGTGCAATTACGTGAATCGTTTTTTTTTTGGGGGGGGGGGGGTTGACGATGCAATAATCGAAGATGAGAGACACGAGATACGATATCGCGTGAACGTTTAATGGTTAACGTTGGTTAACGTTGTGCATCGGGACGGAGAGTTGAACCATCGGTAATTCAATGCTCTCTCCTGCACTTCGTCCCTCCCCTTCTCTCTCCTTCCACTTCCCCTCTCTCGTTCCATCCTTGCCGCCGGTTTATCGCGTTCTCTCACTCGAACCGGCGCGCCCGGTTTCCACGGTTTGTCGCGCTTACACTATCCAATCGGCTATTATGGCTCTCGCGAACTAACGCTAACGAGAGCTTAATTAGCCCATCGCACGTATCCACGTGTCCCTTTACACGTTTTGGCGGCCCTTCGCGCTAGCCGCCGCTGCTGCTGCTGCAGCTGCAGCTGCTGGTGCTGCAACCTACAAATTTCATCATCGTCAAATTTGACACACTTTTTTTTTCACTTTTTTTAAATTCCGATTTTCGTTTTGAATATTTTTTTTTTTTTTGCACGACTTTCTCATTGAAGACTCAACCCCCAGAGGGTTAAAAAAAGTCTCGATTTTGAGTCAACGAAATTAATGAAAAAAAAAAAGAAGGAACGAAAAAAAAAAAAAACAATTATTACGAATGATCTCGTGTAAAAGCGATAAAAATATTTTTATTCAATTTCAATCAACTACTCCGATTCATATCTCATCACCCTTCATAAATAACTAATAAAATCACTTGTTGAATTGTGTGTGTATGTGTGTGTTTTCTTCGTGTCTCAATTTCAATCCATAAAAATTATGCAGCAATAAAAAAAAGAAACAGAAAAAAATACTAAAGCCACACAAAAATCTTAACTTGAATGCCAATTCGCGTATTCATATCAAATTTCCAAAATATATATTTTAAAAATTTTTTTATTCATTTTTTTTTTAATTCCAAACAAAATTGCGTTCTCACGTTGTTTCCGTCGCAATTCGTTGTATCTATCTCGCTCACTTGCGACCGTGACGGCCGGAGTGGGGGGCGGGGTGGTCGGAGGGAAATCAAAGTATTTTGCCGAATCCACGAAATGTGAAACGTCGCGCTGAGCGTGAGCGTGCCGTTGCTGCTTCTGCTGCTGCTTCTGCTGGGGCTGCCTCCGTGGCACGGAAATAACATTTGGCCGATATAACCCGCAATCATTCGGAGAATCGGGGAAAGCTGAGGCGACTAATTTCCCCGAGGAAATTCCCACGGAGTTTGGTAGCGGGCGGCAGAAGAGAGAAGGACGGGACGGGGGAGGGGAGGAGTAGAGGAGTAGAGGGTTAAATCGCAGCGGACGTTATGCTATATTTATGTATGGAATAGGTGTACGTGGAATGCGCGCGGAGTTCGCCTCTACGTGTGCTATTTCGAAATCGATGCATCGCGGGGGTTGGCATGGCGGACGAGAGAGACAGAGAGAGAGAGAGAGAGAGCGACAGAGAGTGAGGGGGGGGGGGGGGATGAGCAACGGGAATCGCGAAGGCAACTGTGGAAATTATTTGAGCGGTCGGGAAGCCCGTTGCGGGGTGAAAGAGGGGTCTGCGGTGGACCGTGGCGAGGGGTGGAAAAGGGGGGAGGGGGTTGGAGGGTGCGGAGGGATGAAGGGGATTTTATCGCGTTCCGGCACCTGTGGATTTCTCCGGGCGAACGTCGAGCGTGCTCCCGGAATCAAATATATATATAATATATATGTATATGTATATATAGGTGTGTGTGTATATACGCAAAACTAAATATATTCCAAATCTCGTTTTGTCAATTTTATCATTGTTATTATTTTACGGAGCTTTTCTTTAGAATTATGATTTTTTTTTTACTTCCAATTTTTGTGTATTCTATTTTATTTTATTTTTTTATGATTACGACTCTCCGAAAAAAAAATTATTCCGAGCCAAATTTTTGGGTGTTCGTTATTTATTTATTTATTTATGTGTTTTTTCTTTCATAACACTATTGTGGACACTAATTGACGTGGAAGAACTGATTCACACGAAATTTGCTCCGAAAAAAAATTTTCGGAGCATAGTTTCGAGATGAATCTTTGAAAATAATGCATTTTGGAGCAGCCTGGCATGCCTAGCTAGCTCAGTCGGTAGAGCATGAGACTCTTAATCTCAGGGTCGTGGGTTCGAGCCCCACGTTGGGCTGTTATTTTTTATTTTTTTTTTTCACCTGTGACTCGTGTGTTGCGTCGTGTGTGACGTTGATAATGGAATTATCGTTCCTGATATTTTTATTTATTTATTTTTTTCCAAATTACAATTTTTTTTCTCAACAAGGAACGAATTTTCGTTTCCACGAATTTGGAAAAAATGATTTAGTTTGAAAAAAAAATAATAATAATAATAAAAATAAAATTTCGTTATGAATTATAATCAAAGATGATTTTTCGTGAGTTTGTTCGAATTAAAATTAGTTTAAATTCGTAGAAAAAATTAAAAATTGAAAAAAAAAAGTTTTTTAAATAAAATTGGAGGAGTAAAACTATCATGTATAAACTATATACGGAACCGGGCATCTATACTGCGCACAGACTATATGTAGCCTATGTACACATAGTCTATATATATAGACTTCATATCCCCATCCTATACACAGTTTATATACATACATAATTTTTTTTTTAAATATAAAAAATTAAGAAAACAAAACCAAAAAAATATGAAATAGCACGAAAAGATATTGCTCCGTCGGTCGCAATGATGACAGGAAACGGAGCAACCACGAAATTTAAAATCCTCGCGGTTGCAATACATACATATAGTATATACACACACATATGTATATATATATATATATATATATATATATATATTTATATCTATGTACATGCGTGTCTGTGTGTGTGGATGTATATCATGTTATCCGGACTACATCCATATATATTCGGCCGTTAGTTTCTACCAGCTCACCGAGATATAGAGTACAGAGAAGCAGCCCGAGTAATTGGATTTCTCTCTCCGGTTCAATTAGAAATTCAAATTCGGTTCGGTCACTGGCACATATAGGGACCGCCCGAGCAAACCAGTACCCTCACGTATATATATATATGTGTATGTGTGTGTGTGTGTGTGTATAAACGCATGTGTATACTGTATACCTATAGCTATATTCGGTAGAAGTGTTCGCCTTGGTGGTCTGGCAGGGCTCAAATGGCTCTTCACTCGTCGGCTGCTGCAATTTTTTCTTTTTCTTTATCTTTCTACGTTTTTTTCCCCCCATTTGCTTCCAACATGGATACATGTGTGTGAGTGTCTTTGTACCTATGTATCCAAAAGTACGTGCATAGGTTATCTATTCCACGGGCGTGCGATGAGAAAACGCGAAATGTTGCACGGGGCTCGAAAAGCTCGAAGCTCGAGTTCTCCACCCTTTTGGACTTTAATGCGAATTCGGTGGGTTCTGCATTTCTTCTTCTTATAAAAAAAAAAAGAACACCGTAACACTGCAATGAGATTCGTTCGTGCGCGTGCGTCGTGATGGGTGTAAGTGTCAGTGTAAGTGTTAGTTTCAGTGTAAGTGTAAGTGTTAGTGTGAGTGCTTTGGTACACGAGAACCCAAAACCAAACTGCAGCTCGATGATAACATATATTTGCGTGTAAGTGTGTCTGTGCGTCGTCTGTGTGTTTATATGAAGTTATTGTACATAAAAAGGTTCGTGACGTACGCGAAAAGTTGTTAAACCGTTGTTCGTTGCAGGTGAAGCGATTAATCCGGTATAATTTTTCGTGGTTGGACGTCGCGAGTCAGACTTTAACTCGCTTGTCTCTAACTGTGACGTGATGAGGGTTCTATTCTCGTGCCCCACGCCCCCTCCCCCCCCCCCCCCTAGCCTTGTGGCCCGGTCAGACCGAGGGGTCGCCCGGATGAAACCAACCCCTTCACGCCACATTTCACGTCCCGGTATAATATTGTATATATGTATATATATATAACACATATATATATATGCATATACGTATCACCTTTGGACGAGCGAACTCGATAATGAAATTTGAAAGTCGTGAAATTGAAATCAAAAGGTCTAATTGGAATGGATTTGCAGCAACTGTGTGAACGTGCTGGGGAAAATCGTAATTGAAGGGCGAAGAGCGTCGGGCAGTGGGGAGGGGTCGAAGAGGGGGGAGGGGGGATGATAGTGGGAATCGTCGTGGAAACGAATGAATGCGTGATGATCGAGTTTTCTCGGACTCGCTGAAATATTTATTCCTATAGAATATTCTAAAATAAATTCTATTCATAAAAAAAAAAAGTAAATACTACAAAATAATAATATTATTATTTTTGTAGCATTAACATTTTTTGTTGTTGTTCTTATTAGATTTTTCATTATGATTAAAAATTAATATTATTATCAACAGCTTATCGAAATTGGTACTTATTGTGTTTAATAAAAAAAAAAATAATAATAATTTGCATAGGCATAACTATTGTGTTATTTATTATAATTATTTGCTTTGGAACGATAAGAACAGCTTATCTTTAAGTGACTCACATTATTAAACGCGATTAGGGTGGCGCGGGGGGAGGGGGGAGCCTATCGATTCGCGAGTTTCCCGAACCTTAAACCGTTTCTCCCCGACCTCCTCGTAATCGCTAATTATTCCAGGTTGACGTGTGCGTGCGAGTTCATCACGCTGACTGGGATCACGTATGACTCATTATCGCGTACGAAATCTCAAGTGCAAACAGGAGACGATGTAAGATAATCGCTCGGAGCACCGAGCCGAGACGCTTGTACGAGCCAGCAAGCTCTTGTTTCAAAGGTACGGCTCAAAGTCGCACTTACACACACACACACACACACACACACATATCCTCACGTCCATTAATAAGAACGTTTATGTACAGGGTGAACAAATAATACATGTAACAAAGGTTCGTCTTTGAATATCGTCACGAAGCGCCATCTGTGATGCACCGAAGATGCATTGGGAAGTGGATGAGTGTGATTTTTGACCTACGCGGTAAGCCGTTGTGATGAGTGATGTGACAACACAATGAGTACGCAAAACGAGAGATGAAAAACTTATCCTTGCGAAGGTATATCATCATCAAGGTGGAGTGAGACCTTTGTCAGTAATGGGGGCGGGGCGGCACACTTCGAAAACATGTTGCATGAAAAATATGTCATGATCAATGAACAAAACTATGTACCGGATGTTCCACACGCTTTTGTATTATCAAAGTTTATTCGCATTAACAAATTGACATGTATTATTGTTCACCCATCACTCCACCTTGATAAAATACGCCTTCGCAAGGACAAATTTTCCGATCTCTCGTTAACGTGCTCATTGTCACAGCCCACTGATCACGACAGCCGACTGCGTCGCTGGCAAAATCACACACACACACGTTCACTTCCCAATACCGTCTTCGGTGCATCACAGATGGCGCTTTATGACCAATATTGAAAGACAAAACTTTTTGACATGTTCATCATTGGTCACCCTGTATGTATGCATAAATACATTTGTATGCAACATTATGCAGTCAATCGTAAATTTTGTAAGTTACGACACGTGGACGTGGTCGATGGTCGTGCGTGTGTTTTTGTCGTGCGAGCGATTCGTGAGAATGAAAAAAAACACGTGATTCATGAATCGTTGAGCAGGAAAATTCGAATCCTTGAAAATTTAATTCAACGTTTCGTCATGGATTATCGTTACGCGGTGGATATTGCGCAAACGCGTGAGAAAATTGTGGGAAATCCGAGGACGAACGGAAACTGGGCCGGAATGAAGATTTGTTTCATTTTATTATTATTATTATTATTATTATTTTTATTATCATGATTATTGAAAATAATATTATTTCGAGTTCGATAAATTAGATCTCTTCATTTTTCTTCTTCAAAATCAAAGTTATCGCTACATGTTTTTGTTCCATTTTGTAGTTATTATTATTATTAATATTATTACTATTTCGTATTAAATAAATTCGATCTCTTCCTATTTTTTTTTTCTCGTCTCGATGACTCGTACCCGAATGGTTTTTTCCCATTGGTGCGCCGAGCTCAAACGTGATAATGGCCGTTATATAGCGATCGAAAAGGTTTTCGTCGCGGAGTCGGTGCATCGGCATATTGGCCAATAAAAATGCAAATCAACGGATCGATTTATATGTGCACTTCGTTTCGCGAGTCCCCATACGTCTGGCCACGGTCGCCGCGCATCGTTGAGCGCTCACGGGGCTTTGCCGGGTGTTTCCATGGACGACGGTTGCAGAAGCGTTATGTCACGAGTTATTCGCAACCGTGTGTGCGTGTTTGCACATTCGTGTGAGGTTACCTGGCGAATGTGATCCCGTAGCCGTAGTTGCGGTATTGCCATCGACGTGCATGCCCAGCCACCACGAGGCAACCTCGACAGGGGGAGGGGGGGGCAGATAAAAAAAAGGGTTGCCGATAAATAGGTCGCGAAAGGAAGGGCCGCATTAAAAAAAGATAGAAGAGCGAAAAAAAGTTGAAAAAAACAAAAAAGGACGAAAAAAAGTTGAAAAAATACAGAAGAAGAAGAAAAAAAAAGGTTTGGGTGAGAGTGAGAGAGATCGCGAAAATTCGATTCGCACGTGTGTGTGTGTGTGTGTGTGTGTGTATGGCTGTGAGAGAGGGTTGGAAGGCGAGGGTGGAAACCCCCTGGGAAGGGTGAGAGACCCGCGGGGTCGGTACCTTGGGGGAGGGTGGGGTCGAAAATAATTATTCATAATCGGATCTACGAATATATATATATGTATATGTATATATAAAATATGTACATGGATGTGATGATTATTATTTCTTTTTCTCTCGCAAAGCACTTTAATCATTTTAATTGATGTTTCGTTCATCTTTCATTTCATTTTATGGAAGAAGTTTTCTAATTTCGATGAAGCATTTGGAAAAAATAGTCTCATCGAATTTAAAATGGTCAAAATAGCAGTTCAATTTTGATTTGAAAAAACCAAAGGTGGGGTGAGGGGGAGGGGGGAGGGGGTGTTTAAAAAAATAAAAATAAAAATTAGTAAGGTCGTAAGATTCAAAAGATAATGACACATTGATATTCACATAAGCACATTGATACTCCTTTTCAGTTTTTCTTTGGCCAGTGTGTTTCAATGATTTTGCATCGTAGCGTCACAACTTAGGCACAAGAAAAACATAAATAAATAAAAAAATGATGCACAACCCTGCGAGCGGCCCAGTCGATGAATATTGCACGCTGGCGGAGTCAATGTGCTCTTTCTCTCTCTCTCTCTCTCTCGCTTTCCCGGCGCCTCTGACACAATTTCCATTTTTAGACGAGCGCCCGCGAGCGCACACGCTCACGTTCGTGATTCGCATTCTGCATTTTACTATTGAGTCTACGCGAGCATAAGATTCTTCAGCGTGAAAAAGAAATCTTTTTTTTTCTATTATCAAAAAAAAAAAAACGATTGTAGTAGTGTTTTTCTTCTTATCACAGATATTGCCCAACGATATGCGATAAAGATTGAGATCGATGTCATCGACCTTAGGACGTATTGATTCAAAGAGTTGGGGAAAAAAATTATATACATATTTTTTTTTTCAATTCGTTTGGCTGTTATATTGTATTATGATAAAATTGTTTCGAAAGAAACGAAAAATTATTCGGAAAATTGATTTTATTCGTGTGAATGAATTTAATTGTTGAATATGAAAAATATGTTTTCATTATTCACGCATCTTTTATTGTTAATTTAATTTAATTAAATAATATTAACAGTAACATTTGATATTGAAAATTATAATAATAATATTTCATATGAACTATCATTATTATTATTATTATTATTATTATTAATATCATGGAAATATTCCGCAAAGTTTAAATATTTCAATATGAATAATCATAATGGTTAATATTCGAATCACGATAATTATAAGTATTATTATTTAAATATTAAATATAATAATAATTATTACCATTGCTTTCGTTCAAACTTTGGACGATATTTTCGGATCCTATAATTCATCGTGTCTCACTTGCTCGTTTGTTTCCGTACGAAAAATAATACGACGGGCAATCGATGATTATTATTCATGCGAGCGTTATTGCATATCGTTAACGCGACTATCGCGACTTTGCACGATTCTCCACCGAAAATGTGGAGAAATCCCCCCCGGCCCCCCTGTGAACCAGCACCCGACAGTTTCGCAACAAACCGCACGAGTAATTAACAAGACGTTTTGGGATGGCGCATGTGGGGTACGAGTTTTACACATGTGTTTGTGTGTATTTGCGTTTGCAACGACGGTAATCGTTCGTGTGGGGACAGGGAGGGGGAGTAATGGTTGGGCAATGGGTGCATGAAGGCCCGAAGTTGCATTAAAATGCCGCAGTCACGAATTTCGCGGCCGCGGTTCGCTTTGCCACTTCCATATACACATATATAAACATAAGGGTGGTCCTTATTTTCATTCGTCCTCAATTTCCGCGTTCCCGGATGATAATGTGGTTCGAGATAAATAAAAAAAAATATCCTCAAAATTTGAGGTTTCTATCTCAATTTTTAACCCTGCCGTCAGCCTCCCGAAATTTGCCATTCAAATAACACAGTGTTTTTGATATTTCGGAATTTTATTTTTGGCGGCAGGGTTGAGAATAGAGATAGGGACCTCAAATTTTGAGGGTACTTTCTTGAATTTATTTCGAACCGTTTTATCTTCCGTCAGCGCTGAAATAATGAAAATAAGCTGAAATAAGGACCACCCTAATATTCATGTATATGTATATATGCCATATATATGTTATTCCGTGGCGTTTAACACGCGACACGACCGAGGATCGTAAATTTTCGAGCAACCCGACCTGGTACCGGCCTCGGTTGGCTTTCCCTCGTTCTCGTGGCTGGCTCTCTGACAAGACCAAGTGCAAGAACTCGTACGTGCACCCCCTCCCCCTCCCCCTCTCTCCTCCCTCCCCTCCACCCCTTCCTCTTCAACGCTTTTTCCATTGAACCATTCGGGGTTGCCCGCTCCAACGAATCTCCTCCAATTAAATCCGCGAAAATTAATTAATTCGACGAAAAAAACAAAAACGAACGATAAAAAAAAATCGAGTATCAAATATTTGTCGCTTTTCCAAAAAATTTGAATTTTTACTCGTTTGCTTTTTTTTTTCGTCTTTGTTGATTTTTGAAAAAAATTACTGCATCGATAAATTTGTCGAAGGGGTTGAAGGGTTGTGTAATTGATTCGTTTTTCGCGTCGTCGATGTACGAAATAAAGTTGAGTTTTTCGCAATTGGTGAATTAATGAGGACCGCCCGACCGCACGAACAAATTGCCACGAGGATTTTATCGCCGCACCCCGGTCCCTCGATTTCTTCCTTCGGCAAACCCCGACATCCGGAGGGTGGGAAAGGGAGGAACCGGGTTAACCGCAGACCGACGAGCTAACCTCGGGGCACAGCCGATAAAATAATCGTGGCTGATAAGCCGAAATAAGTGTGGATTGATGGCACGGGAGCGTGTAGTTAACCACTCTCGTGGCTCCGTGCCAAATGTATCGCTGTGTGTGTGTGTGTGTGTGTGAGCTACCAATTAATTTGTCACGAAGTCAGTGAAAATAAAATTTGTCATTTTAACAGGAATAAAATTAGTTTCTTCTTCAATTTAAAAAAATGGATTGATATAAAAAAAAATTGTGAAATAATGAATGACAGAAAAATTAACGAAAGCTTCGATGCTTTATCAGAATCTTACCACAATAATTGTAAAACGAAAAAGTGTTAACGAATCGAAGAATAAGAATGCACCATTTTTTTTTTTTTTTTTTTTTTTCGATGAAGAAATTGTGGAAAAAAATTTATCTTCAGCACAATAGTCAAGGAAATAATAAAAAATAAATATACATGAGTAAAAATGATGAACCAACAGCGAGAGGTTGTCAAAAAATCGATAAATATTATTATAACATTAATATTAACCGATGAAGACTATTAGAATAATTATTATTGTTGCTATTATTATTATTAATTGTCAGATATTTAAAAATGTGTTACAAAAATGCGTTTTGACAATAATGATTCATGGTATATATATATATTTTCATTTTGCCAATCGTGAGAACCGAAAAGCCCGAACCAATGTTCGATCGATCGATCAAAAATTTCATCGACGACCATCCATAAATCCATTCCGAGCGAACGACGAAAAATGGTTCGGGTAACGGGACGAGAAAAAAAAAACAGACAGGCGAAGGAAAGAATTATGTATAGAAAGATATCGAAACGAAATGGAAGAAGATGGAAGAAGACGGTGCCAAAAATCAAATGAGAAGAAATAAAAATTTGCAAAAGAAAAAAAAAAACAGAGTGCAATGACGCTTCTCTCGTTGCATAATTCCTCAGTCGGTTCGACGCTTCACCGTGAATCCACCCGATATCTTATTCTCCTTAATATTTCTTGTATTTCCATTTCGACGTTTCCCCGGTGCGAGCTCAGGGCGATGGCAAAACGATTTATCGACGTTATTGATGGCTCCGGGTAAACGGGTAACGCGTCTTCGAAATGGAACGCTTCTCGAGATATCTAATATAATGCATATACGCACATATATATACATATAAATATATATATATTACGACCACGTACGTTTTAGTGTATGCTTTATGCTCGAAAGATATATGCGTGGTTATAATTCATGTATATGTACATTTATATATATGTATATAAGTATAGATTGTTAATCGTTATCATCTTTTGCCCGTGCAACCCGGAAAAGCTTCGACGAAGAAAAATCTCGCATCACTTTGATGATAAATTGGCAATTTCTTTATCGACCCTTTTTTTCTTATTGCTTTTATATTTTTTCTTTTTGTCTAAATATCTCACGTTGGGACAAATTCACACGTTGATTATAATTGTTGATCCGTGGATTATCGAAACACGATCGGTGGTTTGATTGCGATTTTTTTGTTGTCATTTATCGACGAGGAGAAAAAATTATTTATCGACCGAAGCATATTTTAATCATTTATCGGTTTGTCAAATAGGTTTTTTTGTTTTATAGAATTTGTTTTCCTTTCGTTTTTCAATTTTTTAAAAGATTTCGTAGTCTGTTCTTGGATTGAGGGGACCTGAAACCAAAAATTGTGAGATTTTTGAAAAAATAATTTTTTTGGACCCTTCTTCGACATTTTTTTGCAATGTGCAACAATAAATGTTTGAGGACTTTTCGATTTTAACCCTTCAGTCACGATTTATTTGCTTTCAAAGTTGTTATCAAAGTCTTATCACTTCTCCCGTCTAATTTCTAAATTATCCATGCAAAAAATTTAGAAACAAAAATTCCACAGTATATATATAGCCTTTGATTGTCAACTTCGAAAAAAAACATAACAAACTCTCTAGCAAAAATATTTTTATAACAAAATTTAGAAACAAGACTTTTTCGAAAATTCGTCAAAATAGAATAGCTCTTGATGAATATTATATAAAGTTAAAGAGAATGTCTACGGACATTTTTCGCGTGCGTGTCCAACAAGCTCTTGACCAATTTATTTTTTATTCATTTTTTTTTTCGTTTTTTTTGGACTCATAATTATTTATGAGAGTCGAATGCACATTTTCGTTTCTCATTTCGTGTATCGTCGAACGATGGAATTTGCCGATGTCGTGCCAACGACTGTGCCCGGCCGATGATTGTCGAGGGTCGAACGTCCGGGCGATGATAAACCGGGATAACGGTCGTACACGCTGCGATTACCTGTCCAAGTTACTCAAGCTCGTTAGCGAAATGGAACGAAGTTATGTGTATAATGCAGATGCATACGAAGGTGAGATGCATGGCGTGCACCTGGTGCACGATTATCGTGATTATGGTTGTCGGCTGTAACGCGATGCCACGATGCTGTGAGGTGGGGGGTCAAGTGGGGAGGCAGGATCCGAAGTTCCATCACAAGCTGAGTAAAAAATCACGAATAAACAAATGAATCATCAAAATAAATAAAATTTTGCAAATATTTAAAAACGGAATTTTTTCAAGTTCTTAAAATTGAAAAAAAATCAAAATACAACAGTTTTTTTTTGCAAGACCTCTCGAAGTGGATGTTCGATATTGGCGAGGGGTTGGAAGCTAGTTCTAGGGTAGTGCTATGGAGGGTGGGGGGTGGTTGAGGGAAGAGGGTGTATGGACCGTAGAGTTAAGCGCGTAGCTCTCGACGGTCAAGATAAATTGCGTGTGCTATGCGAAACGTGCGAGTGCCAGATAATCGCATCAGCTTCCAGTCATGTGGCTGCGGCCGAGTTCGGTGCATACGCACGTAAAGTGAGAGAGAGAGAGAGAGAGAGAGAGAGAGAGAGGGTAAGCCCAAGCACGATCATCGACCGTGACTTTACGTTGAGCTGGTGTGACCCTCGTGATTGCATCACAATTGTCCGGAACGAAAAGAGATCGAAAAAAAAAAAAAACAAACTTCTAATGAATTCCTGTTTCGTTTCTTGGTCGCGTCTTTGCGTTTGTTGTTGTTGTTGTTTATTTTATTGCTCAATTCGATTCTTATAAAAAATGTGTTATCGTGTCAATATCTTTATATATATTTTTTTTATATCTATGGAAGAATCAAATTCTTCGTTGAATTGACATTAGTCATTTGACAAAAAAGGTGTTCTTGTTTGTTATAAGAATTTTTTTTTTTCATTTATCGGAAGTGTCGATAATCAAAGTATTGGAGACGAATTATTATCTCGAAAATATATTATCAGCGGATTTGTCAAGTTAGACGATATTAAAATTTATTATTATTCAATAATAATAATAATAATAGTCTTCGATAAAATCATTGTTAAGCCGAATTATTATTGAAAATCTATTTCTAGAAAATTTAAAGACTTGTTCGATATGAAACTTTTTTTTTTTTTTGGTCAATTATTATCATTGTTAAAATGTGATAATCAATCAAAACGCCTGTACGACCAAAGAAAAATGAAAAAAAAAGAAATCGGGGGAAAAAAAATTAAACGTGATCAAAGACAAAATTTCCGTATTTTATTATTTTTTTATTTTTTTTTTATTGCATCGTGATTGTCGTTTGGAAACCAGTTTTTGAAACGTCCTGTAACAGTGCACTCGTGCGCTCATTGCTGTGCTCGGCGATGCTCTCTCCGGGGAGCAAGCTTTACCGAGCATATACCCAAACTTCTGTACAAGTGAACCAAACACATACATACATAAATACATACATATAAATATCTATATATACATAGATACCCCATACATAGATATACAATATAACAAGTAGCGATGGAACTTCTCTCCACGTTCTTGCCCAGAACCTCCCTTTCGGCTGCACGTTGGCCTCTCGTCTCTCGTCTCTCGGTGTAACTTTAAAACTTTAATCTCGACGTGGTCAGTGCTCGAAGATAATGCAACAATGGAGCCGGCTCGAGGGCGGAGGGGTTGCAGGGGACCAAGGGGGTGGGGGGCGTTGGGGAGTTAGGTCGGAGTACGTAGTAGTAGTAAGAAACGAGGTGAAGGAGTTGCACTGACGACTACGACAACGACAACGACAACGAAGAAGACGCTTCTGGGTATAACGTAACCGACGTTGCTGCTGCTGCTGCTGCTGCTGCATTGCTCCGAGCTCTCGTCGTGAACCCCGAAGAAGACGAAGAAGACGAAGAAGACGACAACGACGTCGGACAAAGCTCGTTGGCCCAACACAACGCTCGTCGGGGAATGGCAGCCGGATGGGGAAACGTGAAAAAGGAGAAAGAATAAAGACGTTGTCGGACGTTGGAAGTGAAGGGGGGCAAGGGAAGGGTTGAGAATGGGAACGAAAAGGGGTTGGTCGGTAGTGGGTTTCGTCGGGTGGAAGACTACGAAAGACGAGTGTATAACACGACGAGGACGAAAAGCTCGAGTCTGTGAGCTTTTCTCGAGCGTGGCCGTCCTGACGTTGTTACACTATATATATATATATATATATATGTGTATGTGTGTATGTGAATGTGGATATAGATATATATTTATGCATTTGGAAGAGAATCATGAAGTTCACTCTTGGGGATGCTGGGAGAGAGAGAGAGAGAGAGACACACACACAGGACGACAAAGGTTTCGCTCGGTTTCACGCTGACGAAAACCGACAACAACTCACGCTTTACTCGCTTTCCATCATCTTTGTGTTTTTTTTTTTTGCAAGTTTTTTTTTTTGTTATTCTCTTAGTTTTTTAATTTGTTTTTTTTTGTCATGGCTTTTTTTGGGCGTTTTTACGTTTTGTTATTATTATTGTTATTATTATTATTATTATTATTATTATTATTGTTGTTGTTGTTGTTTTTCGTCTTCTTATTGGGTCGTTAAGATGCTATCGTTACGGTGTTGTTGTTGTTATTATTGTTATTTTTGTCATTATTATTATTTTTTCACGATTCGATTTTTCATTGTATCAAAAAAATCATCCATAAAAAAATATTCGCTTCGTTAATTTTTTCGCGAATCAACATTTCAGTGGGCAAATGATTTGATGGAAAAATAAAATAAAATAAAATAAAAAATTGAAAAAATAGCCAACCAAAAAAAAAAAAAAACATCGGTAAAGTAGGTTTCTCCGTCTCAAACCGAGAGACAAAAATGATAATAATAATCTTGATCGAATTTGCAACTACAGTAAAGTCATCCAGTCGCCAAAAGCACGCGAAAATGATACAAACGAAAGAGAATGCATTATTATTATTTTTATTATTATACTTCTCCACTTCTATATACTTCTAGCCCCCTCCCCCCTCCCCTGCTGTTCTCTCCTACACATTGTCGAGTCAAGCACTTCAAAGCTCAGTATGTAGATATACGTGCGTCTTCCGCAAGTGTCGTGTAAGTGCCGAACCCGAGAATGGATAATACACAGAGACGTTTGCATCGGTCCTCGAGATCCATTGGCGAAGGGTCGAAGGTTCGATGGGGCGAGGGGGCGAGGGGGCGAGGGGGGGGTAGAGCAACATCTACAACGATGTAACACAAGGCAAACGTTATCCGCGAAGCCGGACACGCGTTAACACACAAATGACCGGATCTGTAAAGTGGAATCTCGTAGCCGGGACCCCATAATGGACACAAGTGTGTGCGTGTGTGTGTCTATGTGTGTGTGTGTGTGTGCTATCAATCGTCGTGAATTCTTACACGCGAGTAGAAACCCATTCGAAACAAGTACGAACGCATCGGCATGTGAAAAAAAGAAAAAAGCAACGTAAAAAAAAAACTTGAAAAAAAAGAAGGTGTGTGTGTGTGTTGGGGGTTGGGGGTTGGGTGGGGGATGAAGAGGGGGCGTTTCTGGGGGAGTTGGTTCACGAGAAAAACGTTTGAATCCGTGAAACCGTGATGCGTTTGGTCTCTGTATTCGTGTGTGTGTGTGTGGGTGGGTGTGATGGGGTGGCGAGGACGGAAGGGGGGCGGGGGTGGGTTTATAAATGTATGTATAAATGTATATGTATGTATATGTATGTATGTGATGCTGTAGAGCCGATCGTAAAAGTGGAATGAGCCGAGGGCTCGTAGCTCGGGCCTCTCTTTCAACCCCCCCCCCCCCCCCCTCCTCTTGGCTCCTCGGCCCTAACCCTTAACACGACGAAGGGAGACCGAGCGAGTGAGGGATTCGAGAGCGAACAAACATTGCCCACACGTGAAACTCGTAACCCGCAGCCGTATAACAGTTTTTTTTATTTTTTCAAAAACTGTTTTTTCAGTTTTTTGTTTTTTTTTTTGCCTTGTGTTCTTGGCTTTTTTTTTTTGGCTTGCATTTTTTTTCTAGAGTTTTCACTGTTCCCGCTGCACTCCTTGCATTTTTTAAATTTTATTTTTTCGATGATTCTATTCTGTTTATCTATTTTTTCCTTATTACAATTTCGTAGCCTCGTTTTCCAATTTTGCTCCACTTTATCTTTTTCTTTTCTATTCGTTTTTTTTTACCAATGGTTTTTTTTTCTTAAATTAAGTTCGCGCAAAGGGGACGATTCACTTTGGTGCATCGACGATGCATCTGCGTCTGTTCCGAATAAATTATTTCCTTCCTTTTCTGTTTTTTTTTTTCGTTTTTTTTTCTTTCGTTTTTGTTACTCCGGTTGGAAAAATTTGGGACGAATGAAATATGAGAATAGGCTGGAAACAATTTCGACATTTTTTTATAGTTTAGCAGCCGTTGTTGTTTATGCAAAATATGTGTTTGCGGTTTATGACGAGATCCGGGATGGAACGAGGGAGCAGCAGTGTCGAGGCTTCGATGATACAACATCTGCGATGGTATGGGAAAAAAAAAAATACAAAAAAACCCTACTCATTGCGCCTGGCGGCACGCGATATTTTTCGCGTTTTCCGCGTTGTCGAATGTCGCGTCGTTGACGTTTTTCACAATTTGATCCCACTCCCCCTCGTCCCCCGTCCCCCCTCCTCCACGCTGTCGTTGACGATGGAATATAACACGGATCGGAACGTCAACGACGGATTATTACGCGACTGTTGCATCGACGAACGTGTGTGACATATGTGGAAAGTAAATATTTTTATAGCTCGAAAAAAATGTATTGAAAAAATAAATAAATGAATTAATAAATGAATAAATAAATAAAAAATAGCTCTTCGTTACGAATATATAGTTTCGACTCATCTCTCCACAATTGAATTAAATATCTGAAACAAAATGAATGCTTCTACGAATTTTATGAAAAAAAAAGAAAAAAGAAAAAAAATTGTAAAAATTCGACGTACAGACGAATTTTTTTGTTCTTCTCGTCGTCCCGGCCCCGGATGCTGGACGAGTTTCGTTGTCCCAATGGACCGTTTGGCCATCCACGATCCTCCGGACCGTTTCGGGTCATATCACGCGCGTTCCACGGTTCGGATGTTCGGCTCGTTCGAAATCGGTTTATCCCGGCCGACTGTGCGCGACACTCGAAAGCGGTTGAAGTACGTTCGAAATCCTTTTTTTTTTTTTTTTTTTTTCATGTAATATGCATGCAAGCCTTCGGTTCGTCGCGCACGTGTGCAGCGACGATTCGACGCGTTTTACACAGGTGTAAAACGCATATATATATATATACATGTGTGTGTGTATATATAAATATATATTTGGGTGCTCGTTTAAAATTAAGTCTTCGGCGTCCGTCCATAGAAAATTAGTTTTTGGTGAATAAAAACGACAACTTTATAATTTTTGCCAATAAAAATTATAAAAACAGTTGACGAAACGTGATCAGAAGTTAATTTTTTCGACAAATTTTCAGTTTTCTGGAAATATCTCACGAAATATGCAAATTTTGAAGAAAAAAAAAAATTATTCGAATTTAATTTTGTAGAGAATTAAATTGGCTACAAAAAAGGTTTTTCACTATTTTTTCGGAGAAGGTTCCATTTTTTTTTTATCTCATTCAAAGATGAAAGAATCCAAACAAATTATAATCAACGATGATAAATGAACGATTGTTCGAATTATCGGTAATGCAGAGATATGTCTTACCGGCCCCGTGGGACTCGTATCGAATGTTGGATGCCATTTTGTGCAACTAGAGCCGTAGATATGTAATTGGTCCGATCGACTGGCTGCCACTGGCTTTTAGACAGTTTAGAACGATTGCTCCCCCCCCCCCCCCCCCCCCTCATCGCCCCTCGTCCTCTCCTGCCTCGGACTTAACAGTGTGATTCACTGTTTTGCCGTATGTACATCGCAACGAAGATATATCATAGTTGTTCATCGAGAGTTGTTCATGCATATGAATGACTATTATCTATCACCGAGCGTTATCGCGACCGGTAACTCGATTTAGCTTCAACTTGGTATCATAAATTGCATAAACATTCGAATAGTTTGCCCGAACAGCAGCAGCAGCAGCAGCAGCAGCACTATAGCACTAGCACCAACACTATCACCAGCAGCAGCAGGAGCCATTACTCGACTATTATGAATTTCACATTTCGATTCCAATAAAACTCAATTCAGCAAAAAAACAAAAAAAACAAAAAAAAACAAATTATGATAATTAAGCGGACAAATTATTTTTTTTGCCAACAACAAAAATCGTTTGAACAAAAATCAAACGTCTCAAGCATTATTATAAATATGAAAGTTATTATCAAATTGTTTTATTATTATTATTCAAATGACTGGAAAAAATAGAAATTCTTAATTTTCATTCACGATCGAAGAACAGAAATTGGTTTTTTTTTTTTTTTTTTTTTTTTTTTGTTAACAAAAGTTGTTCGATCGAAGATTTTGATTGTCTCCACCATCATTATCAAGAATATTACAAAGTTATTACGATAATGTGTCTATTATTGTGATAAGGTAGGAAGTATTTTTTTTTTTTTTCAAATTCTTTGACATCCTCATCAAGAAATCTTCCTTCACTCAAGATTCAAAAAAATCTACGATCCTCCGAATGCAAATTGCTAAAAAGTTTCAACGTGCAGCTTGTTTCGATATCAAGCTTCGATGAATTTCATAATAACTCGAAAACTATGCGAGCCACGACGATAATGCAAATGACCTTTTTTGTAGAAAATTGAATTCTCTACAAAAAAGCTCCAACAAGATTTTTTTCCTTTTTCCAAAGTTTCTGAAATATCCCAAAAAAATAGAGCGCTCCATTTTTTGGCCATCAGGTGTAAAAAATCCTATGTTAATCAAATGGCGAAAATTCGAGGGCTCTAGGGAGGTTCTCAAAATTGGTCTACAAGGCTGGGCCTTCGACACTTCAAAATTAATTTTTTCCGAGACATTTAAGCCCATGGGAGGGCCAAAAAAAAATGTTTACCCCAAATAAGGACCACCCTAGTATATACACACACACACACATATACAATACATATATATGTAAGTGTTGTAACCTTGGCGGCCCCGAGGCTTTCAACTATGCGTCGATGAGAGAGCGCCTCCGTGATTGTGTTCCATCGATGTGTACACGTCGTTTGTGTTCGTGCTTATGCTCATGTCCTGTGTGTTTGTATGCATATATATATATATATGTATGTGATCATGAGTCGGATGTGAGCGTGGCACAGCGAGACAACATCGGCGGGGCGCATTCCTTCGTACGGGATCGTTGGTATGTCGAGGTGAGCAACGGCATGCAACGGCATCCTATGTATTCAAACCCGATGGGGGTCGGGTGGGCGGAGGGGGGGGGGGAGGGGGGGGGGTACCCGCGGTTACGTCTATCCTCCGCTAATTCCCGCGTGGCCGCGTGCCACTAACAAACACTGACGGTGAGGGGGCGGGGGGAGGAGGGGGGGGGGCTCACCGTCATCATCATCACCACCGTATCCCACCGCCGATAATACAACAACTATCTCCACATCGCTGTGCTATTACAATCGCTACCACCGTTCGCCGCAAAACTATCGCCGACGTGTTTCAACGTTTCCGTCGATTGTGCGCATGCGTCGTGGCCCAGCTCAACCTACGATCCACCGTCAAGTTGCGTCTTCATGATATCTTCGATTTCTTCAAATTTGCTTGAAGATAATGATGGAATTGGAAATTGATTTTTTTTTTTGAAGGTCAAACAGGGATGAGACTATCTTCGAATGAATGATAATTAATATTGCGATAGATATTATTATTATTATTATTATTATTATTATTATTATTATTTGTTCGATGAGTGTCCTCGTCGCTGAAAATCTGACGATTTTTTAATTATCAACAATAATAGTAATAATAATAAATTATAGTGATTATTTATCATTCGTTCGAAGAGTGTCTCATCTTTGGCTGACTTTGAAAAAATCATTGATAATAATAACAACAACGATAATAACGATGATGATGATAGTTATTGTTATCATTTTCTTCAACATTAAACATTATCTTAATAATTTGTGTATTATCTTTCGTGCAAATTAATACGAATTGACGGATGGAAAAAAATAATGATAATAATGATGATTGAAAAAAAAAATGAGGAAAATTTGTATCAAGAATTTTTGAATGTGTCGATATAACGCGATTGTGATTTCTTCGTTATCGACATCGATAGCACGACGATTTTTTATGAATCATCGTGTGGTTGATACGTTTCGAAGAATTGGTCATCGTTCGGTGTGACAATGACATTCCTGAGTCAGTGTGTGTGTGTGTGAGTGTGTGTTGAAACGAAATGGAAATATTATTAAACGCGACACGATTGTTCGATTAATCATCGCGATAAAAAAAAAAAGAAATGTCGTTGCACAGGATTCGAGTGCCTCTATGATAAAAACGAAGATATCAAAATGAAGACCCAAATCATCGAATCGAAAGTATAATTCAGGTTTCGCGAAAAAAAAATGAAAAAAAAAGAAAAACCACGAAAAAACAAAAAAAAAACACAAAATTAAAATAAAATCAAATGAAAGGAATTAAAACGGAGATGACGGAATTTTGAAAGGATTTGACGCAAATCATTCGAAAAAGGTACTGGTTGAATAATTAAATATTTTCGACACTTTGGAGAAAAACATAAAAACATGATTTTCTCTTTCTCGCGCTTTCGTTTTTTTTTTTCTGTATTTTATTTTTTTTTTTTTTTGCAAACGACGTGAATACAAATTGTCCCGTTCGCGCGATGTGCCACGATCGTTACATCGTCTCCTTTCTCGCTCGTACATTCCCTCCCCCGTTGCCCTCTTCGCGTCCCACGGGTTTCGCCACGGCGGAAGGACCCGCGGACAAACTTTAAGGACAATTAAGCCGTTCCAACTTTGGACGGTCTTCCGGCGGTAACGCTCTGTCGGGCTTGTTCGGCGAGATTGTCCGAATGCCCGACACTTCTGTCTCGTTAATGGTCTTCGTTCCTCGCCGCACGAAACCACACAGTCCCGATTATCACCGTGTCTTTCGGCCATTTTTCTTCTGTTTTCCCCATTCGTATTCCACTTTATTCGATTTGTTCAATTTATTTATTGACTTGTTCAATTTCTTTGATTCGTCAATATTGTTTTAGCTCCTTTTTTATTTCATTTTCAGGGTTCCGTGGAAATCTACGATGTAGAAATCACAGACGTAGATCGGTGACCTAATAACAGAAATAATATTTTTGGAAAAAATAAATAAATTTCCAAAATTGAAATTTTGAAAAAAAAAAAAAAAAAATTCCAATTGTGTTTTCTCAACATTTCAGCACATTCCGAACATGCTCACTCGAACATCTCGAATAAAAAAAAATATCCCACCGCAACATAGCTTCCTCCATAAAAAAAAAAAACAAAAATTGAAAAAAAAATGCATCATCAACGACTGAATGAAAATAATAATAATAATAATAATAATAATAATAATAATAATAATAATAATAATAATAATAATAATAATAATAATAATAATAATAATAATAATAATAATAATAATAATAATAACAATAATAAAAATAAGTTACCGTAACGAATGGAGCACACACGAGTGCATTTCCAAGCTGAAAACGAAAACGTTTTCGGGATCCGAAGAATTCTCGGGTCGCGAGTGGAATGCATGGCGTCATTGGCTATGAAGCGGGGACACACACGCATACGGGCGATCGTTCGTCGTCGTCGTCACGTTCGTCTGCAACGTATCTAATCACGTTCCATAAATAGAATTGGTCCGACGAGTCGAGTTTGGCCGGATTGTGCAGCGGGGACCGAGACGCGACGAGGCGACGGGCAACACACAAGTTCGCCCTCACGATTGTAAGTCGCGTCGTCACGAGGGTAACGCACACACGCGTGACTGGACAACTTGGTGGGTCGCATAAGTCGAGAGAGCATAGTGTATGGTGATCTCCCTCCCTCCCTCCCTCTCTCCTCCTTTTCCCCCCTCCCACGTCCCTCAGCTGTCCGGAGTAACGCGAACCCGTGGGACGATGACACAAAGCCCGGGAGTACGCGTAATGACCGGGCTTTATGATTCCACATATTCGCGTAAAGGTCGCCACAGTTCGTACGTATATATCGATATATATATACTTCAAACTGGTGCTTAGCAATGGCCATTTTTGAATAAAAATAGAAACGCCCCCCACACAGTTTCCAAATTATTGAAAAAAAATATTCGCAAAAGGTCTCCTCCCTATCTCAATATTAACCCAAGCCTAAGTAATTTTACATTTATTGCCATTTAATAACATGGCAATGCTTATCGGATTAATTTATTATGGCTAAAATATCAACAGGAGACAAATGTTCCCAAAATGCTTTCTTCATCAGAAAGATGCGTAGTTTTGAAAAAAAAATTTGTTCATCACCAAAAAACAAGATAGGTGAACTAATATGGCGGTCTGAAAATTGGAAATCATTCGAATTGTGATGAAAATTGGGTTTTTACTTTGCCGGGGTCATCGGATGGGAATTTGGGACTCAAAATATGACACTTAATTGCAACTCACACGACGAAGTAACAAACCAAAAAAAAAAAATATTTACTTCAACAATTTTTATGATAAGAACTAAACACAAAATACCATAGATAAAAATAACGCTGAATGTAGCGATCCTGGCCGAGGCAGGGGCAAGGGGGAGGGGGCAAGGGAGCAAAAGAAAGGATCACGCACTCAACGCTGCATTAATCACTCGCACGGAAATCTCACATCAAGTTCGTCGTAAGGTCGATCCGCGCAGCGTGGAATAAGAATTTCGCCGGGAACTGAATCTCCGAACGATGGCGACGACGACAATGACGATGATGATGGCGATGATGGTCATTGTGTCCACTTGTGTGTGTATGTGTGTGTGTGTGTGTGTGCTCGGTGTATTGGCATTTGCACGTGTGCGTGTCACGTCGTTGCATCGCTCGTAAACCCAGCCATTGTGTATTCGCCTGTACTCACACACACACACACACACACAAGTATACGCGCATGCGCGCATGCGCACGCGTGAGATTTGTGGGAGGATGATGATGAACATCCACGTGCGAGAGTATGCAAGCGGACGGTAAGAGCTCGCTCCCGGGAGGATATATAGCGCGGTATAAGTCTCTTTCATTCTCTGCCCTTCCTCCCCCCCCCTCCTCATCCTTTCCCGGCCGTTCCATCTCCATTCTTCCAGTGTCTCGTTTCCCGAGTACTTTAGGGGTCGTTAACTTAATTAACGGACGGACGTGCGCGTGGTCCGGTGTTCCCCGGGTCCTCGACTCTTCTGCGCTGTCAGATCTCCCGGCTGTGTTTTCGTCTATCTCTCCTTTCTTTTTTTTTCTTTTTTTTTCGGGTTCCTTTTGGGTTCTTTTTTTCGTTCTCTCTGTCTTTCGAAAGTCTTTGTCTTTTTCACTCTCTCTCGATAGTCTCTCGCTCTCTTCAAGTGTCTGTCTTTCACTCTCTCTCTCTCTTTTTCAAAGGTCTCTCTCGCTCTTTCTCTGTCTTTTTTGCAAGTCTCTCTCTCTTTCTTTTTCTGGAAGGTCTCTCTCGCTCTTTCTCTCTCTTTTTGCAAGTCTCTCTCTCTCTCTCTCTCTCTCTCTCTCTCTCGCTCTCTCTTTCTCTCTTTTTCTCGAAGGTCTCTCTAGCTTTCTCTCTCTTTTTTTTTCGGCAAGTCTAACTCCATTTTCCACTGGTTCTTAATAGACTCTCTCTTTCTCTCTCTCTTTTTTTATTCGCACTCTCTCGACAGTCTATCTCTCTCACTATCTCTCCCTCTCTATCAAAAGTTTTTTTTTTGGGTTCTCTCTCAAGTCTTCATCTTTTCTTTTAAGCTTCTCTTTCTCCAAAGTATCTCTCACTTTGTCTCTGTCGAGTCTTTTTAGTCTCTCTCAAGTTTTCCTCTTTTGCTCACTCAAGTCTCTCCCTCTCTCTCTCTCTCTTTCACTCTCTCGAAAGTCTATCTCACTCTCTCACTTTCTCTTTCTCACGTTTCTCTCACTCTTCCACACTCTACCTCTCTCTCTCTCTCCCAAGTCTTTATCGTTTTCACGCGCACCCCTTCTCATCTCGTCCCCCCCCCCGCCCATCGTCTATTCTTCAATGTTATCTCTCCCCCCACTCCACCCCTTTCTCCTCCACCCCCCGGGGGCTAGGCTTTTTACCGACCTCTTCAGCATCGTTATCGCGGACCCCACTGGGTACCCCATCCCGCGTCGTAGTGACTAAATTCATAAAGGGTTACTCGAGGAGATGTCTCTACAAAAGCATAGCGGGACACATCCCAAATGGGTGAGCAAAGAAAACGAGAGTCCGAGGGTTGACCAAGCATCGTATCAAAACGTGCCTGTGTGTGTGTGTGTGTGGGTGTGTGAGTGTCATCAAACGTATTCCCAGTGATAATGTGTGTCACGATGAGACGGAAATGTAAATACCTACCTATACACACGTCCACTTCTGACACTATTACATCCGATTGGCCACTCAATCGTGTTCCCATGGTGGGGTGGAGAATGGAGATTACGATAATCGTGATCGCGAAGAAGCGTCGATGTGTTGGGTGTATATATATATATATATATATATATATATGCGAATATAGCTGCGGGAGTTGGCCCTTTCATTACAATCGTACAATCGAGTCCGTTATGTTGCTCGATGAGATCATCACGAACCATCGCGAGCTGCTCCGTGATGTGCGTGTGTGTGTGTGGGGGGGGGGGGGGGCGTGAATTAATTGTACACGTGGGTGACATCAATGCCGGATAACCGGCGTGAGAATGGGTTTGGGACTCGTGGGGGGGCGGCAAGGTCGATCGTAGATGTGTCGTGTGGCACGTGGTTTTTTTTTCCTCGACGATGGTCGACGAGATGGTTCGGAAAAAAAAAAGGTTGGGACCAACGTTATTCTTTGATATTTCGTTGTTCCTTTAGAAGTGTCACGACTGTGGAATTTTTTTACTCTAACGAAGAAAGTGAATTCACGTGAAAACACGTGAATTCTGCATTTTATTGCATCACAAAAAACGTCACACCCACGCAAAAAACAAACATTTTCATCGTAACACCGGCGACACGGAATTCAAATGATTCGAACGCCGTCAATAATCCAACATATTGAAAATAGTTTATCACCGTTACGTCGTAACTAAATCGTCGCCGTGTGTGAGAATTACGACGAGCGTTGATATTGACCATTTTTTTTTTTTTTTTTTTTTTTTTTTCGTCACTCGAAATGGTCGCCGTAGTAGCCATTCTCGTGTCGTTTTGTTTTCTCGTCAACCCTTCTGCTTCGCCCTCTCCTCCCCCTCTCCTCGTTCGCGACTTTACTCTCGTCGGTATCGCGAAAAATGGCCCGGGACCACGTCGTTCGAAGCTCGTAATGGCTCGGCTATATATAATTTTTTTTATTTTGTTTCATTTTTTTTTAGTTTTTTAGTTTTTTTCGAAGCACCGACGTGAAACGTGTTTTTTGCGATGCCGGATAAAACACATCGGCCATGGGTTGGGAATTGTGTGTTTATTGAAACCGTACCACCGGGTTGGACAATGAACGATGCACAATTGTGTTGTAAATCAGACTGTATGTGCGTTTGTGTGTGTGTGTGTGTACGTGTGTGTGGGACGACTAAAGTTCAGCGTTATACGACGAGTCGTATTGGCGATTTCGCGAATATAACGCGTTGATTTACACCGAGCTGTTGTAAATTGAAGATAACCAGTCACGTATTGTTCACGATAATCCTGCAATTTATTTATTTATTTATTTATTTATTTATTTATTTATTTATTTATTTAGTTATTTATTTATTTATTTATTTATTTATTTATTTATTTATTTTGAACGTTGTTTTTTTAATAATTAGACAGGCGTGTGAGTCGGTCATTGAAAAATATCGCGAGTAAAAATTTGAAGAAAAAAAAACATAAATAAATAACTAAATAAATAAATCTTTTTTTTTTCAAAAATCTTTAGTTTATAAAAATGTAAAAAGAAACAATAGATAATAATTTTACACGAATGCAAAATTCCAATGGTCGACAGGCGATAGAAAAAAATAAATAAAACGAATAAATAAATAAATGAATAAAGATGCGAATTCTTGATCTTCAAGATTCCGGGTCGATAAAATTCGCCATTTGTCGGACGATCGATGGACCGTGTCCACTTCGTGTTCCACCTTCGGCAAGTACTCTCGGTGCGCGAAACTGTACCTCGAACGATCCGAGCCCGTCGCTTTCTAAGTAAGAGTTACGCAACTATCGCCGATACTCGATCGTCCGTTGTTTATCATTATCATTATCATTATCATTATCATTTCCATTTTTGTTACTTTCTTTCGAACTGTGGCAAACGCGTATTTCAAAAAATCTACGAGTAGTTACGCGTACACATTTTTACAAGACATAAACACAAATAAATTTCAATTCGTGTTGAAATCGTTTATCAGTTGTTATCATCGTTCATCGGGTTCGCCGTTATCGATAATACACAGGTGAGGTCTTGTAAAAAAATCGTACGAGTAGTTACACCCATTGACAATAGATGCGTGTGAATAAAGAATTTTTCGCGTGCTCAGGGACAACTCGAAAAAAATAATTACCGAATTAGTCCGAAAATCCCATGTTATTCAAATGGGAAACAAAACGAGCTTACAGGCACGTCTTCTCATTGGACCACAGTGCTGGGGTTTCGCACATATTTTTATTTATTTATTTGGAACCTATTTGGGGGGTGCACTTGTCGAACTTCGTCAACACCCCCATTAAGGCCCACCCTAATATTATATATATATGTTGACTGGATCGCCTCTCACCTTCGTCAACGTGGGCTGCCACTCACGTTTTCAACTTTTGCCTCAGCTTGCCATACCACAACGATCTCTTCGTCGTCTCTCGGTTGTTGTTGTCGTCGTCATCGTCTCATAATATATTGCACACTTGTTATTCTTACTATTCTTTTTTTTAATTTTTTTTATTTCGCTCTCGCTCTTTTTAACATTTTTTTTATTCGTTTCATTTCTCCTTCTTTCTCTGTCTTTCTGTCTCTCGGGATTCGTGGGTCTCTTCGTCGTCGCTTGCCAATCCTTTCTACCTTCGTACAAGGCCTACCTCTCGTGAAACCGTCGTTTTATCCATCCGTCCTCGTCCTCCTCGCGAACGTCTTTCTCACTCTCCACGCGAGGCACGGGATTCCGCACCGCGAACCGTTGCGACTACCGGAATTTGCTATAGTGCGGTTTGAAACTGTGACGACTGTACGGCGGAGTGTGCCACGAAGCCTGGGAGGGGGGGAGGGGGGACCTCCGGAGACGTTTCCCTCTCGTTTAGATTATGCCACTCAGAAGCATTTGAGATAAAGAAGAGGGAAAAAAACGCTAACAAAAATAAGGGAAATGAAAATAATTGATCAATCAATTGTTGCATCGATGAAACTTGATTGATATTATGAAACATAAAAAAAAAAAAACGTTACACGAGTTGAATTTTTTATCTTTATTCCAATTTATTTCAACATCACGTTCAGGGTGAACGAGGTTGAAAGTAGGATCAAGTTGTGAAGAATTTTGTATAAGCGTTTTAACTTTGTTGCGCCCTGAAAAACTTTCGGTTGGTTATCATTTTTCAAAATGGAAGGTGAAACGAAGGTTAACGAAAAATTTCGACATAACGTTGAGCTTGAAACGAAGGTTTCAAAAATATTTCAATATAAATATTTTTTTTCTTTACGTACTATATATATATATATATATATATATATATATATATATATCGAGATTAAGATGACCATGAAGATTCCAAAAGATGCTCTCTAAACATAAAAAAAAACCAACATTCGATAACCAATCGATCTATCTTTAATTGAAAAAAAAAATATGCTCAACTTCAAAGTTGATACAGTTATATAAGTTCAGGAATAACTGCCTCGTGCAATTAGCATCGTGGAAAATCGATGGAAAAATTCATTGGATGGAATTGCGAATGAGTCCGGTGAACGAGAAAATGTAGCACATGGCGGAAGGTGAGAGTGAAGAGAGCTCGGAACCGCGATGGAGGGTGGAGGCGAAGGTAGATAGGTAGGTAGGTAGATAGGTAGGTAGGTAGGTGGGTAGATGGGTAGGTAGGTCGATGTGCGAGATACAAAATGCAGGAGGAAAGCGAAGCGAGGCAAAGTAAAGGAAGCAAAGTAAACCATCGAGGGCAGTCGAGGGTGGTGGAAAAAAGGGTGGCGATGGATTTGTCGAGCTATAGCCTGCACCACTTTGTTCGTGCACACACACACACACGCACATACAGGGTGTTTCATTCGAAACAGGACGATTGAATGACTGTTCGAAGAAAGAAGTGACAACAAAATGAGTCGAATGAAATTTAAAGGTCATTGCTTCGTGGACTATTTCATGGAAAATAGATTCATGAAATATAATATGATTCGTCGAGATGAAGGTCACAGCTTCAGGAGGATCAGAAGTGTTGTTGTCATTTGTAAAAAAAAATAATGATATTACGCTTTCAACATAAACACAGAAAACTGTAAGAGAATGTATTTCATCGGCAATGACAATGAGTTTTTACTCATCGAACCTCACAACTTTAATCCGACCTATTTCGTTGTCACTTCTTTGTCCGAGGTGTTATTATTCAACTGTGCTGTTTCAAATGGGACACCCTTTATGTATATGGGGTACGAAACGTTGTGTAGCTATCTGTGAGGGTATAACTTGGTGTATAAAGCAACGTCGAAAGACTGGCAATTGCTATGTGGATATTTGGTAGGGATACACTCTCTCTCTCTCTTTCTCTCTGCCACGAGCAGCTGAGCAAACAGACTGTCCCTCGTATTTTCGTACGTCTTCGTGGTCCGAGGAGTATCCCTCTCTCCGGCCCTCTTGGGTTACGTGAGGGAGGAGCACCACGAGTTACGAGGAAGAAGCTGAGGCTGTGCTCGTAGTGTCCTCCCTCCCCTCCCTCCCCCTCTCCCACCCTGTTTCCACCCTCTACCGACAACTTTGCTGTATAACGTTGGACCACCGAGTATAAAGCAAATGCAACTGTGTGTTTGTGTGTGTGTGTGTGTGTGTGTGTGTGTGTGTGTGTGTGTCTGTGTAAGTTAACATTTCGCGTGTAGCCGAGAGACGCTTCGTGCGACCGTACTTCGGCATCGTGGACGGGTTTTGGCTATATGGGAAGCTACTTTATATTCGGAATACCGAGTAACAGTGTCGTACGGGGGACGGATGGTGTGGCAGTTGCTGGTGGAGCTATGGTCGACTCGAGAGGGTGCCAAAAAAGGGTGCGGGGCCGGGGGGGATGGAAGGGGGTGTGGCCCAATCGGAATGTACATTTGGCATCGACAAAAAATTACGAACACAAATCGTCTTTTTGGTAATCGTGAAAGGGTTGGAGTATTGTTGGTGATCTAGATTCACGTTTTCGACAGAGTTCAATCCTCTTGCGTTGACCGCCATCTTGGATTTTCAACGAGGGATTTGTTTTTGATGAATAACTCGAGTATTTTCAACTTTTAACGAAAGATGCAAGTGATAAAAGTTGTGGGGAATTTGATTTTCTACAGATTTGGTTATTACAGTTTTTTGTCTAGAATCGATAGTTTCTGACTTTGCTGACTATTAAAAACAGAGACGGTTCGTGTTGCTGATTTTTTTTGGTTCAGCCTTTTTTTTTGGGCATCTCGAATCAGCTGGTGGTTGAGATTTTTTTCAGTTGTCCGTATTTAAATTATGTAAATTGTTATTATTATTATTATTATTATTATTATTTTGTGATGGGGATGATGTGGAAAGATTATTAATTGCGACAGTCGTTTTTGAATAATAATGGTTGGATTTGTTTGAGCTAAATTTAATGGTCGAATAAATGTATCGAATATCAGAGTTACAATCTCATTAGTGATATTCAAATCGTAATGAATGAACGGTGGATAATTGAAAAATATCACGTGTTCATCGGATTCGTTGGAAAAGAATGTAACACACAGATGTGCTAATACCGATGTAATAATAAGTATTCGCATTTTCATCTCGTCGCTATAAAAAATAATATGAAAAAAAAAAATTAAAATTATCCTGCAATTAATGTGGGTTTAATAGCTTTTAGTGGTATTCGTTCTGCTTCGTACTTTCCTCTTTCTCTCTCTCTATCTCTCTTCTCCCTCTTTTACATTATTTTATTCAAATCTCTTTTTTCGCATCGTCGACGACGAAATGTAAACGTACGGGTTGATAACCGAGACTACCGGGGGTTGAAAATTAGCGGAGCTTTAATCGACTCTACGGGATTTTTTTTTTCTTTCGTCGTACGGTATTATAATCCCATTGACCGCTTGCGCTGGTTTCCCACTCTCAGTGTTTTTTTTTTGGTCTTTTTTTGAATATTCTTTCCTTCCTATCTCTCTCTTTCTCTCTCTCTCTCTCTCTCTCTCTTCCTCATAATCGAGGTGAACAGTTCTATACATATCTGTATATATATCTTTCTCTCATCTGAACTGCGTCACACCCTACCAGACCTGGTTACAAACTGACCAGTCTGCGCGGTTTTCAACATTCCCTGACTTTCCAGGTTTCTCACGCTTAAAGTATCAAAGTTAGATACATGCTGTCCCTGACTTTTTTATAGGAAATTCAATTCTCCACAACATTGTTTATGTGAACTTTTGGTCTATATAGCGTTGTTTAACCAGCGTTCGGACGGGAAGGTAAAAATGTATTGATTTTATTCTTATTTTTTTCAAAAGTCCACATAACTTGTTTTCGGCTTCGCTACAAACTAAAAGCCGTTCACTACAAACCTTTTCACACCCAACTTTTGAAGATCAACGCATAAGAATCAATTTTCCCGACCCATCGATTTTCGTAAAAAAAAAAATTTTTTCTCCAATATAAATTTTTGGTTCACAAAAAAAACATTTTTTTTCGTACTACAATCGAAAACTCGGTTACCGGAGACATATACGAGGGTATCTGTATGTGAATCAACCGTTAGATCACACATACAGAGCCATATCCATGTGAATGAACCGTTTGGATCGAATTTCGTGAAATTTGGGGGTCCAAAAACCCTTAAAAGTCCGAAAAACTTTCTTTCGGCTTCGCTACGAACGAAACGACGTTCACTACAAACCTTTTCACACCCAACTCTTCAAGATCAACGCATAAGAATCAATTTTCCCGACCCATCGATTTTCGTCAAAAAAAAAAAATTTTTTCATCAAAAAACCTTTTTTTTTTCATTTACGAACCCTCGCTTTATAATTTTGGGAACACGTTATTGAATGATATGTCTGGGTTTATAATCAGTCACCAATGGGTCTATGCGAGGACCGTTCCAGAGTCCAGCTCCCTTCGGATTATAATCCGAAGCTGGCAGGCCGGGAAGGGGGAGAAGAGGAACAAGAAGAGCAGGAGGGGTGGGGGTAGGTTCTCTTTTCTTTTTTTTTCATCTCAAACGAGACGAAACGAGAACGGGGGTTAATAATATCGCTTTAATCGAATTTCCGGGAGCTTGGAGTAAGCAGAGAACGCGGGGTGCGCCGACGGAATTGAGGGGTGGGTGAGGGAGGGTGAAGAGAAATTTGTAAAAAAGAAAAAAATGAAAATATGTAGGATTAGACGAGAAGCTTTCATTTCGTCGATCTAATATACTGCACAACGTGTACGTACGGTATTATCGAATGAAGCTTGGGCGCATGCGGGAGGCACGAGCAGCACCGACTCGGTATCGCGAGAGACGCGTAAATCGAATCTTCGAGTCGAGTGAATCTCGCATTACCGCGTGTCTATCGCGCTATAGGGTGATCGGAGATATTGGACCCAGATGCGCGACGAACGCTTGAATATTTGCTTTCCGGTGCATCGAGAACTTTTTTTTTCATCGTCCCGTATGTCCCGTTGGATTCGAACAGAGTGGAAAAATAGAATTTGGAGACGAGAAAAAAATATTGATCATAATGATGATAATAATTGTGAAGGAAGAAGTTGGTTTTCGATGGAAAGAGATTTGGTTTGTGATATTTTTACGTTTTTTTTTTTTTTTCATTGTATTATTATATTATTATTATTATCATTGTTTCAATATCGAGCATCGAGAGAATGATAATCGTATGAAGAATCATTCGACTTAATTCATTTGTCTATTCATTCAAAATTCTCTCTTTTGCCTAAAAATTTAATTGGAACAGAAAAAAAAATGATTTTACGGAATTTTTTATTTCGGAATATCTTTATGATTATTTAAATATATTTTTCGAAAAAAAAAAAAATAGTCATGCAATTTTTTATAGAAAATTAACCGTTTCTATAAAATTATTCTCATGGTTATTTTTATTATTTTTTTTTAAATCCGCATATTTCATAAGTTATTCCGAAAAAATTGCAATTTTATCTCAAAAATTGACTTCGATAATAATCCGGCACCTGTTTTCACCATTTTTTTTACAAAAACAAAAAAGTTTTCGTTTTCTCTCCCCAAAACCAAACTTCGTACCGGTGGGTCGCTAACTATTTAATTTTTAACAGACACCCCTATATATGCATGTTATACTGACATACACGCACACTAGTTTATATTCATATATATATATGTGTATGTGTGTGTGGGACGAGTTATAGAGCTATATCGGTCGACGTTCTGGATTTTCTCGCTGTGGCTCGTTGACTCGAACCCATCCAGTCCGGATGATTCGAAGGGTGCGGAGAAGGGTGGGTGGGAGGGGTGCGCAGAGGGTTAGGGACATGTGCCACTGGTCTGTTACGCCACGTCGCGTCGACGCTGTCACTACTCGGCATCGACGCACACCTCAACCCCTTCCTCCTCCATCCCCCCCCTCCATCCCCCCACCCCCATCTCTCATCTCTCACCGCACGATTCGTTCGCTCCCTCGTCGGCTGTCCAACTTGGCGGAAAAATAAAACGAAAAAAAAAAAATGAAAAAAAAAAAAAAAAAACAAACGAACAATATTTATGCATTTATGTACGAGCCGCGTGATATCCGCGGTGAGAACTGACTTTGGTATGACGTTGTTGAATTGGATGTGTTGACTCATCGGGGAATGTGCAACGGGTAGAGGGTGAAGAAGGGGGAGGGGAGCAGTATTGGATGTTCGACAATAATAATAATAATAATAATAATAATAATAATAATAATAATAACCCTGTTTATATAGTTTATATATAGATTATATATAGACAATATATAATCTATATGTAAACTATATATAAACTATATATGCCCAATCCTATATATAGTTTATATATAGATTATATATAATTTTTTCACTTGGGACGTTACGTCTGAATAGACAGATTCGTAGGTACAGGAAACCAGGATAGCGAACCACGAACTAGGGACACCACGGTGAAGGGAAAATAGGGGAAGGGCGAAGGGTGGGCGGAAGGGTTGCACGAAGTTGTCGTTAACTTTCCAAACAAACTTTTCGGGTTACGAGACTCGCGAGTAACCGGTTCCCCCCAAGTTGTTGGGTTTCCATGTGCTCCAGTCGAGAGAATATCCACGAGTACGACCAAAAGTACTTCTGCCATATGTATATATGTATGTATATATATATAGACAGTCTATGTGTACGGATAGACACAACGTCTCCCATCTCTTGGGCTCCGTGGCACCAACACAAACACACCCTCACGCGTTGTCCAAAGTCTTCGGGCTCGTGTGTGTGTGTATTTGGATTTGGGTTGTGCACCCAATTCCAGAGACTCGTGTCTAACCCCGTTAACAACCTTCGCAGGTGCTTTCATACAGCCCTCGCAACCCCCTTCGATGTTATCCACCATTGATGCTGCTGCTGCTGCTGCGAATCCATATATACGTACAATGGCTCACAATGTTCCTCCCCGATGCATCTCGCGACTACCCCAGGTCCCGATATGTCTCGATACCAACCATCACGAGTATTCCATCGAATCCCAAATTACGATCAGTTAAACAGATTTACGTTTGCTTTGTTGATTTTCGAAGATGTAGAAATATCCATGGAAACGCTTTGAGGGATGATTTTTTTTAATTGCCGATCGATCGAGGGTGAAAAATGAATTTCAAATTTCGACATTTTTTTTTGGGGTTTGTTTTGTTCATGTATAATTTTTTTTTATTCGACGTTCTTCGATTATTATATATTTATATCGATATTTATTTTTTTTTTTATTTCTCGGAGAAATTTTCCGTCGTGTGGCGAAGCTTCTGTATCGAATCTTCTCGAGAGAATACTCTCGAGTCCCCAACCTTCGTCGTCCTTCTTCTTTTACCCCGAAAAAAAAGGAAAAAATTCGTTCGAACGTGACTTCGATTTAATCGAGATACTTTTCTCGTGGGCGATATCCATTTTACTTTTACGACCCCCCAAACCCTCTAAGCCTGTGGTGGTCGTTCGACCATCACGAAAAATCCATGAAAATGTGTCGATCATGAATAATCATGATAATTGATTTTTGAGTGGTCATTCAAATTATATCGATACGATAAAATAAAAATAAAGTTAACCAACAAATAAATAGATAAATAAATAAATAAATAAATAAATAAATAAATGAATAAATAAATAAATAAATAAATAAATAAATAAATAAATAAAATGAAAGACCCCAACTTAACGTGTTTATTTCGACTTTATTATTATTATCATTATTATTATTATCATTATTATTGTTGTCGTAATGATAATTCTTTTAAGATAATGATTTATTTTTTTTTTGTTACCGATGATGTTTCGATGGCTAATGTTTGTCAATTGTTTTCTGTTCCAGGTTGGTCACTTTGCTCAAGCTCTTTCTGAGGATTCTCACCTATATACCCTCACACATATATATATTATATATATATATATGTATATATTGCGGATATATCGAAGTTTACGAGGACATGCGAGAGGGCCACGTGATTCATGCCGTCGTTGCGAACGACGAACGTTGGAATATTCGAAGGGGTTGGGGACGGGGATGTGACGTGCCCCGTTGTGACGAGGAATACACAGTCAGCCGGTGGTGAATAGAGCTTGGATTTTCAAAGACATCGATGTCTATACATATATCCACATATGTATATATATATGTATATTATCGCATTATATATATATATACACAAATATATATGCGCATGGTCACAGGTAGTAATCAGTGACCCAAGTGAGTTTACACCCCCTCATCGTTCTCCCTCTCTCTCTCTCTCTCTCTCTCTCTCTCTCTCTCTAAGATCAGATAAATTCACACGAATGCACAAACACAACACGACTGACTGAAAAAAAACATATCAACGCAAAACTCGATTGTCATTATTTTCATTTATTCACCAAAAAAACGTTCCATCATATTTTTCTCGTAACTTCAATAAAATAATTGTGTTGGACGAAAAAAGAAGATTGCAAGAAAAAAACTAAAATTTTCGAAAAAAAAAGAAAGAAGAAGAAAAAAAAGTTATCGAAGACGATGAGATTGTGAATAACAAAGAATTTTTGTTTTTTCAATTAGGAAAAAAATATAGATATACGTATGCATATAAGAGTTATCACATTTTTAATCCTTCAGTCAATAAGTGGCGACAGTGTATCGTCGGTGTGAATGGGAGCATATCAACACACGCGGGGTTTACGCGCGAGGTAATTCCGAGGTTCCATAATGCTGGACGATATCCGGCGAGGTGCAGAAGGTCGTGAGAGCGTGTGAGTTGAGGTAGGGAGCGGGGTGGGGGGGGGGGGGGGGTACATAGAAGAATGCGGTGCGATGATGGCGGGCGGTTTAACTAAGCGCTAATCCTCTCGCCATTCACTCGTCGTGGCTGACTTTGTCCGGCTATGCAATGATGCCCGACCTGTGGTGAGAGAGAGAGAGAGAGAGAGAGAGAGAGAGAGAGAGAGCTGTTCCGCTTGGCTGGTGGTAGTTGATGTGTGTCCATGTGCCGCCGTGTGCCGTCCAACTGCCGGCACTGTGGCCGCACTTGCCACTGAAGTGAGAGAGAGAGAGAGAGAGAGAGAGAGAGAGAGAGAGAGAGAGTTTCGAGAGAGACCCTTCGTGGACCGCGGAAATGAAACCCCGTTGGGCTTCATCGTCGACTCCGTCTTCGTCGTCTTCGTCTTCGTCTTCGTTTTCCGTCTTCGTCTTCGTCTTCGTCGTCTTCGTCGGCGGTCGAAGAGACGAACAAAACGCGTTTGGACCGACGTCCTCGTACTCGTCGTCGTCTTCCTCCTCTTCTTCTTCTCTATTCACAATCTAATCTGGGCCAATGAAACGCTCGTTCGCCACGTGAATGAAGCTCTCTCACGTAGCTTCCATAAGGTCCAGCTTTATGCGGTTACACATTCACTACCACTACCACTGATACTATGTAGTACTAATACTATTACTACTGATGCCATGTATGTAATCCCAAGTCGAAATTTTTTACCACCATTTTAAACTTATTTCAACTCCACGTTTAGGTCGAAGAAGGTTGATATTGGGACAAAGTTATACGAAATTTCGATGTGCGTTTCAACTTTATTACACCCTGAAAAATTTGCAATTATTCCCCATTTTTCAAGTTCGGAAGGTCGTATTTTATTATAAACTAAATATGTTTTTGGAAAAGTCTTTTTTATGTAGAAAAAGCTCGGCTTTTCGAAGAAGAAAATAATAAATAGAAATAACACAATGATAATGATGGACACGATTGAATTTTGAATAATTACAACAACAACAAAAAAAGGTATATAATATTAAAATTCGTGATTTTCCAAATGTTTTTTGTCAATCATCATAAATCACGAAACAAAAAAAAATAAAAAAAAAGAGGTAAAAAAAAGTCCATTTTGCCATAACGATCTGACGCCTTTGACGATAATCCACGCTTTTCATCCATTTTTCATTCATTCGTTGATTCATATTTATTTATTCTTTATTTTCTTTTTTTTTACTCTCAACGATCATAATTCACAATAAGCGATAAATTTTATTTTTCGATCACGCATCTCAAAGTTATAAAAAAAAAATGAGAAAAAACATTTTCAAATCCGTCACTCAAAATTTCGAGCGAAGAACGATGCATCAATGGTTGACAGTCGGCGTCAACGAACCCGCCCCCGGCGTGTTGATGAAGGCATTTGAAAAAAATAAAATAAAGAAATGAAAAAATTCAAAAAAAAAAAAAAAAACACCACAAACAAAAAAAAATCGTCAAACAAGTGGAGACGTATTTTGGAAGCTCGTATTATGAGACGCGGTTGGATCGGTAAAAACATTTCCGTCGCAATGCGTCATCATAAATAGTCGAGTGCGGATTGTACGAACACGTGGGCCGGCTGCCTGCAAGCCCCGCACGATGTAAGCCTGACCTCGTCATCCCCCGTGTGTCATCATCAATCCCACCGGATTCGTACCAACACCGTTTTCCATCCCCTCTGGCCCACCCTCTCCCCGTTCTTCGTCCCCCCTCCTCCCCCCGGTCTGACCATTCGCGGACTCGGTTGGACCCCGCGCCATTTTTGCAAAACCTCGCATTTGTCATTCGATGATCGACGATATGCACCACGGGCTACGAATGCATGTCTCATCGATGAGAAAAGAAATATAAATAACCTCATTATCGTCAAAAAATATTTATAATTTTCATATAAAAAAGAAAATGAACACGAAAAATTAAAAATTTTTAAAAATACAAAATAGTGATAAATAAATTGATGGATGAATAATCAATAAAGCGACTAGATTTTTTTTTTGTCTAAAAATCGAATCAGTCTCACAAGTTAAAATCTTTATTCTACGACAAAAATTTTGAAATACATTTTAGAGAGAATTTTAATTGTCTCTGAAATGTATTTCCAAAGTAATTTCCAAAAAAAAGAAAGGTAGATATCCTTTGCTTTATTCTCCATCGATTAATTCATTTATCACTATTTCTTATTTATTTAGATTTTTTTGTTTTTTTTTCTGTTTCACTCGAAGGAACCGCGTGCGACTCGTTGCCTCGTTGGTTAGTGGTTAGCGAGACGAGAGGTGGATTGTTAGCGTATAGTACGAGGATCGTAGTCGAGGGTGTAATGGGAAGAGGGAGAAGGGGGGGGCAACGTTGTCAGTGACCGGTGGGCTGTTTGTGTCGGATTCGCGGACGACGGATCGTCGTGCCGTTGAAGTGGGATGCTGCTCATCGCGCAACGGCCATGCCACACATCGGCCTTGCCGTGGAAGTCCGGCGAGGCGTGTGGCAGCCGCGGCAGAGGGCGCTACGGGAGGTTGGGGGCCTTGTTTCTCTCTCTCTCTCTCTCTCTCTCTCTCTCTCTCTGTGCTCAAACCGGAACGTTTCGCATTCGGTCGGCCGCACAAATCTCGCTGACGTGTGCGTCCGCGCGCAAATATGATATATATATATATATATCGTATGAATACATATATAGGGTGGTGGTTAAAAATTAAATCCTCGGCGTTCGCCCGTAGAAAGGTTTTTGTTTTTTTTTGGTAAAAGAAACGGAAGATATTTTTGTTTTTGTGAAATATAAAATGATAAAAACGAGGTGACGAATTATTATCTATGGCATATTGTGTATCGAGGATGTTTTTGTGACAAGTCGAATGAAAAGTCTATTTTTTTCATAACATTGTAATTTTATCGGGGAATAACTCATGAAATATGCAGAATTTGAAAAAAAAAGTGTGATACAAATTTTATAGAAAATTAAATTTTCTGTAAAAAAGAATCTCGTCATTTTTTTCCAAAAATGTATATTTATAGAGATATTTGGAAATAAACATTTTCGTGGAGCTTGTGGAATTATTCAATCACCAATTTCTCAATTAATCATAACAATAATTCATTTGCATCTAAGACGACCGAAAAATCTGTTCAAGAAGAATTATTCCGATCCCTACATTTTTATTTACAACAAATAAATAAATCAATCAATTATTATTATCATCATCACAATTCAACTGCAATAAAAATTTTTTTTTTTTCAAAATGCAACCCCAAAAAAACAAAAAAAAATCGTACCAATTTTGACGTCCGTCGTCGAAATACACTTCAAACCAGCGACGATGGGCCCGGGCCGTCACGCTCTCACGAAAATTCGAAAAACCCGTTCGTCAGCGATTGCGAGTCGTTTGCGGTGAAGCTGACGGGGTGCCGGGGGTGAGGTGGGGGTGGGGGTGGGCTGGTGTACGTTGGCTGATGAGGTAGAAAGTGTGAGTTTCGAAGGGCTTACCGTGTACCATATATACCTCGGTTCTGCTTCCACTGCCCGAGCACTTTTACCCTCTCTCTCTCTCTCTTTCTCTGTTTCTCTATATTCTCTTTCTTCTTCTTCATCTGCAAAGCCCGCACGGCTAACGACGTTACGCGTCCGCGAACGCGCACCGTATACTTTAGAAGCTCCATCCTCTTTCTCCTTCTACCCCTCCCCCCTCCATCCCCTCGCCTCCACCCTCCCTCACCCGCCAATTAATTATTCCGCGGGATTTCTCACTGATTTAATTACCGTTCTTACCGCCCCGTCGGATTCGCCGTTTCTACGTCGACTTGACTATATATATATATAACTATATATACATCTACAAATCTGTATATATATATATATGTGTGTGTGTGTGTGTGTGTGTGTGTGTGTGTCACGTCTCTATCTTCCTTTTGTATCTTATTCCGTGAATCCTCTCGTTCCACAAGTCTTTGTCTTTTCATTCAATCGGACCAGAAATTCCGTCGCTACTCTCGCGGCTTGACTCTGTCTGTCTTGGTCTTCCGCATCGTACTCATTCTTCCTTCCGAACGTTCTCTCCCCTCTCCCTTCCTCCACCTACTCGTCCTGCTCGTCCTGCTGTCGCATTCCCTCGTGGTTCCGATTCCACCCCCCCCCCGCCCCTCCCTCAATCATGCGCCACGTAACTTCTATTTGTAGTTGTCTGTGACAAATTTGTCAAACGTTTGTTTTCACAACCGCATTTTGATCGAAAATAATGCATTTCAAACGATAACCAGAAAATCGTGGAATACCTCATGGCAACAAGATGGAGCAATTTTAGTATCTGTTTTTTTTTTGCTATTTAAATTTTTCGTTCAAGATAATTGAAAAATAGATGTTTAGTTCGAATAATTTGGATTGTTATCGAAAATGTGACAATTTTTATTGTTGTGTTATAGTCAAATCATAGTCATTTTTTTGGATTTCAGTTATTCATAATTATTTAGTTTATAATTATTTTCGTTTGTAATTAATCTATTGATGAATTATCGATTATATTATCGTTATTAAGTTTCAATTGAATGTTAATTTTTTCATCGTGCCAGGAGAAAAAAAAACAACAAATCAAGTAATTGGGGTAGATATACGAGGACCATATAGAATCATGATTATTTGTTCATCATAATCGATTTACAATTATTTTCGTTCGTAATAAATGAGCAAACTAATCAATTATCATCGCCATTTGATTGGAATCAAATGAAAAAAAAAATTTTTCGTTCATAATAAATAAATAAATCAATAAACAAATAAATAAATCATCATCGCCATTCAATCGAAAACACATTTACATTTTTCAACGTGCCAGGCAAAAAGAAAAAAATAAATAAAAAATATTTGTTTTATCAGAGTATACGAGGACCACCATACATATATACATACACACCCACACATACATGAAGCAGAATCATTTTTTATTTATCCCGTTCTTCCCCGTACAGCTTCCACCCTCCCCCTGGCCCTTTCCTCCCCTCGCCCTTATTTTCTTATCGCCGCGAGCGATAGGGGTTGCCGTGCGGGGTCGGTCGGGGGCTGCACCAAGACGCAGGGTTGGAGTCGGGATGCTTCTCCGACGTGCATTAGCATGAAAGGTTTATACAGGCGGCGTAAGGAAGTGCGCGGGGAGGAAAAGCCGGGGGTGGGTCTCTCGCGGTTGCCGTAGGTTCCAACCGAACAACCCCAAACCACGGAAAGAGGGTCTTCTATATCCTCTCGGTTTGCGATTTAGCGCTCACGAGAGTTTAATATGCCGGTACACGCCGAGTCTTCGAGGCACATTAGCGATCCCCCCCCCCGTTCCCATCGCGTTTCATCCCCCCTCCTCCCGTCCCTGACGATGTGCAACCCTCTTTTGCTTTTTTGGCGCGAGGGGGCCGGGGCGGGGGGGGGGATGAGGCTGTCCCGAGTGCACGGTGCGAAAGGAGGCGCGAAAAGTGAAGCTCCGGCATAGTGCACAAGTGCTCGTGGCGGCGTTGATGCTACTGCTGCCGGGGGTAGTCTCTAACTTCGTGCAAACCCCCCTCTTCCACCCCCGCACACAATTTACTCGCGGAAAAGGTGTGGCGAAGCGACTTGAAATCGCCTCGCGATTCCGACCAACCGAGTTGTAACGCTTCCACAGGGCTTTTTTAATTCGGCCGAACGAAATACAATGAAACATTTTTTTGTAATTTGTTTTTCTTTGGTTTTTTTTTGTTTTTTCTTGTTTTTCATTTGATAATGTGTTTCGAAGTTTTATCGGACGAAAATCTGTTGGATCTTTGGAATACGTGGGATGGATGAATGGAATGAGTTTCGAGAATAAGTTTGAAACTTGGGATTTGTTTTTTTTTTTTTTTTTCATGGTTGGTCGTGAAAGAAGAGACTCATAGACTCTGGAGAGACTATACATAGACTGCATATAGACCATATATGGTCTATTTAAAGTCCGTGTATAGTATATGCATAGTCTATGCATATACTATAAATAGACTATGAGTAGATGATACATAGACTATGCATATACTATACATAGACTAGATACAGACTATATATGGTATTGTATAGGTTATTGAGAGTCTATGTATAGTCTATTTAAAGTATATTGACAGTCTATATGTAGTCTATGCATAGACTTTAAATAGACCATACATAGACTATATATAGACTTTCAATAGACTATACATACACTATATATAGTCTGTCTGTAGTCTATCTAAAGTCTATGTATAGTCTATGCATAGTCTTTGCTTATACTATTAGTAGACTATATATAGATTGTACATAGACTATACATAAACTATACATGCCCAATCTCATATACAGATTATATATAATTTCTTTCGACTCGTGAATGAAGCTGTTGGGGGAGGCGAAAATAAGGTGGGCGGGGGGGGGGGGGGGGATGAGGGCCATGAGACCGCGACGGAGAGGCAGTGAATAGATAAAAAAAAATAGAAAAAAAGTAAAAAATTGTCAGTGAATGGACGAGAGTGCGGGGTGAGAGGGTGATTGTGGGGACCGATGGGGATGAGATGAAAATCCGTGGTTCATTTTCGTCGATTCCGAGTTCATTTTCCACGGTGGTGGGTCCGTTTAAAGCTCGGATATTCTTAGATCGACCATCACCACCGACGTCAACCATCGACAGTGAACATGTTCATTTTTTTTTCTTTCATTCTCTCTCTCTCTCTCTCTCTCGCTTTATCCTTTCCCAATATTCCAGCGACCGTCATTCCGACATGACGTTCGAAGAACGACGACAAATTTTTCGACGAGCTTCCTTCGTGCCACTCACCCTCGCCCACCCTATTACCACCCTCGACACGTTCACTACTCGTGAACTTTTTTCTCACACCTCACTTACCACAATTCGTGAACCTTATGGTGGCACGAAAATTATTTTCTTCACAATTTATCACTTTTCCATCCTGATAAACGAATTGAATCTCCATCTCACAATGTCTCATGATGTTCGAACAATCTCGCGATTGATTTATAAATTTTTGTCGTTATTGAACGTATTCACAGTTTGCAGAAGAATTTTCATTATCCATTTATTTATTTTCATTGATATTTTTTTTTAAGTTGCTGTTTATTCATTTATTTATTTCAATTATAATATATTAAATGTTATACATATTTACATATTTTATCATATTTTTGTGACAATGAAAAATTATTGAATGAAAAAATGGTTTCGATAGCCAATATGATGAAGTAACTGTAAACGAATGAAACATTCAAGAGCTTGAAATTTTATGCGTCGGAAAATGTTGATGCAACGGTTCGAGATAAATATTGAAAAAAAAAAAAAATAAAATGAAAGAATAAATAAATAAAAAATGTGAAAAATTTATGAAATAACGAGAGAAAGTTGAGAAGACGAGGAATGAAGTTTCACGTGGCCGGGGGGGCCGAGGGGGTGGAGAAGGCGGCGGGGAGGGGGGGGGGCGCAAAACTGCAGACGGGAGCGTAGTGTCTAACGAGCCGCATCTTTCCCTGTCGGTGCTTCCGAATCAGTGGCGTAAATACACCGTGCGACTTTGTCGAGACGTCGGAAACCCGGCAACGAGGGGGCGAACAGTCGAAGATAAAGAAAAGACGAAAAAGAAGAAGAAGAAGGAGATAAAGAAGAGCTCTGGTGAAGAACCGGGAGTGCCCCAGGGCACGTGAGAATCGTGAGGAAAGAAGACTCGCTTCGATTTTCCCCCAATATCTATAGGGTGGACGAAAAAAAAAAAATGTCAAAAAGTGATGTCTTTCAATATTGTCATAAAGCGCCATCTGTGATGCACCGAAGATGGTATTGGGAAGTGAACGTGTGTGTGTGTGTGTGATTTTGCCAGCGACGCAGTCGGCTGTCGTGATCAGTGGGCTGTGACAATGAGTACGTTAACGAGAGATCGGAAAATTTGTCCTTGCGAAGGCGTATTTTATCAAGGTGGAGTGATGGGTGAACAATAATACATGTCAATTTGTTAATGCGAATAAACTTTGATAATACAAAAGCGTGTGGAACATCCGGTACATAGTTTTGTTCATTGATCATGACATATTTTTCATGCAACATGTTTTCGAAGTGTGCCGCCCCGCCCCCATTACTGACAAAGGTCTCACTCCACCTTGATGATGATATGCCTTCGCAAGGATAAGTTTTTCATCTCTCGTTTTGCGTACTCATTGTGTCACATCACTCATCACAACGGCTTACCGCGTAGGTCAAACATCACACTCTTCCACTTCCCAATGCAGCTTCGGTGCATCACAGATGGCGCTTCCAGCTTGACAAAAAAAAAATCTCGGTCATGAATCAATCTGATAAATAATACTAATCAAAATCTCACATAGAAAAAGCTCAAAAAACAAACCAATGAAAAATATATTAATAATTTATTTTTTTTTAATTCTCGAATTCTCATCTGTGATTTTACAGAGCTTTTCATCGTCGTCTCTTCATTCATCCCCCCTCCCTCCGCGCCGTCTATCTTTCGTCCAGTCGAGAAACTCCCTCGTTTCTTCATTATTATACTTCCTCATGAATTATGGAAATTAATACACCACAATTTTTCATTCTATTTTTCATCCAATTCTTTTTTTCCTTCTTTTCATTACACCCCTCCCCCTCCTCCCCCCCTCTCTCTCTCACTTTTGTCACGACGTTCTCATTTCTTCTCGCGCATTTTCTTCCTCGTCGTTCAACGTTTCAAGATGGCCGCGTATTCACATTTTTCAACGTTTCCAACGACTTACGTCCGACCGAACGAAGCTCGAGTTTGGAAGACGAAGCTGTGAAGAGAAATGAAGACGAAAAGAAAGAAAAAAAAAATAGAACGAACGAGAAGGACACGTTCGTGGTCGTTTTTCGTCGTTTCTTGTCGTTCGCTTCGAATTTTCGTGTGTTTCTCCGATGGGGCATTAGAATTCGGCAGACGTTCTACTGGATAAGATAACCTACCAACGTCAGCGTTTTCGAGGCCTGTAGCCCGTTTCCCGGCGTGAGCAACCCCCCCCCCCTGGTCGAGTCGGATGTGCAGTGGCACCCGCAGCCCACCCTCCTAACCCTTGTACTCGTGTCTCCGCCTCTTTCACAAGAGTCCCCAACGTGGAAATTTCGAGTATTCGAGGTGGAAAACCCATTTCTGTTCGTTAGTCGTATAAATGAGAATCGTGCTTACCCAGTTTCGGATCTTGAAATCATCGTTTGTGTCGTTGTGTATAAAATAAATAAATGAAAACTCAATGGATAATTAAATAGATAAATTGAATAAATAAATAAATAAATAAATAAATAAATGTGCTCCAAAAATACAATTTCTAATTTTAACAAATTAATATTAAAACTTGATCATTTTGCAAAAAACAAAAAACTTTCAAAAAGTTGTGCAACTCGTTCCAATTAAAAATATAAAAACTCGATTGTAAACATAAATTTATCCTCAAACAATTGTTAATAATCTATTTTCAAATAATCATAATTACATTTATTTTCCATAGATAATTCCGCAATTGTACAAATTTCTTCGTCTAAAAAATATTTTTACACGGATTTTCACATCCCAAAAAAAACCACAAAATGATCAAAATGTAAAAAAAGAAATAATATTAGCAGAGTCTTTAAAAAAAATAAATAGAAGCTGGTAACGTAACTTATGTTCTGGAAATGGTAACTTATGTTCCAAGTCGCAAGAGAGTACGTCGCATCGTCACGAAGTTTATTGTGCCCACTCTCAAGGGTTTCATTCGTTTTTACGAACAATGTTTTTTTTTCTTCCTCTTCTTCTTCTTCTTCTTCTTTTATTTCTACTTTTTTTTCGCCACCACGTCACTCATCCCTCGGCCGTTTCATTTATCTCCCCCGAGTGCGGTATTCGCCATGGTCCAACTATTTTCCTCATCTTATGCTCACGTGCTGTAGAATTTTTTTTTCTTCTTTCTTTTTTTTCTTGTGTTTTTTTTTCTCTTTTCTTTCTTCGTTCTACTTTTCTGGCTTCTGGTGCACCCTCAGTGGAGCACGATAATCCAGGGTGGAAAAGACCTGACCGCCTCTGCATGAATGGCAACATCAGAGAGGGTGCAAATACACACACACACACACACACACTTACACACACACACACACGTCCTCATTGACTGTTTGTTACTCACGATGTGGTGAGTGAACGACTGATTGGAGATAAAATTGGTCACGTTGAGATTATGGAAAATTGCCTCCCCCTCTTTCAACCCTTCTGAGCCACTGCTGCTTCAATGGGATTTCATCCCTAAGTAACTATTCACCCTTCAACCCCCAGTTCAAGCTATTATCGATCGATCGATATTATCATCGATAGTTTGGGCGTGGGAAAAGCTCGAAGGTCGGGCAATGTGGAAAACCGTGCGACTGGTAGGCCGTTCTTAATAACGCAGTTCGAAGCATCGGACGTTCTGAATTTCGGTCGTTCTGGTAAATCGATCGTTTCGAATTTCGAGCCCCAACCCTCGATGATTAAGATAACGGGCTTACCGGATGCCCTCACGCAGCCGGGTCTAATTAACGTTCGTACTACTGAAAATGGAAAATCCGCGAAAAATCTGCCACCGAGAGCTGTCACAATTTCCATTTATCGCACAATATCGCGGCACAATGGACGGTAGGTTATTCTCGATTATGTCCACGATCCGTGACGAAGCACGGAGGGGGCGGGGTGGTGAGGGGGGGGGGGGGGGGTTTGGACGCGTCGGTACGTAAAATCGATTTATCCCGCGGTCTGGCCTGCCGTTGAGGTTAATCACTGGGGCCGGGGGGTTCACCGATAACCGTGCCAGATGGACACGCGCGACTACGGAAATTTCATTTGGCTGGAAAATACCGGCTCATTGTCGTCGATGAACAATCGAACGATCGATAATAGTGTGAAAAAAAAATTCGATCAACTCATCTCGCTCAAATATCAATTTTATAAATTCACATTTAACCAAAAAATTCGAATATCAATTTGTTCAAATTCATATTTGACAAACAAATTCAAATATCAATTTTTCAAATTCATATTTGAGCGAGAAATTCGAATATCAATTTTATAATTCAATATTCGATCAACAAAATGAAATATAAATTGCAATCGAGTTTATCACATCAATCATTTCACAAACTTAGCTGCAAATGATTACAGCGAATTTTTTTACTTTGTATATATTTTTTTAATTAAGAAAATATATACAAATCTAATAACGATCGTTCGACCCTCGCAACATCTTCGTATCTATTTTGCAACGTGATGACGTGTTTTTTGGGTAGCGATCGATGAGGGTGGAAAATTTTGACGAGAACGACCCTGGCCGAGCTATTACGAATTGATACGAGCGAACGGAAGCGGAAGCGAGCCGAAAGACGATAGTCACTGTGTGTGTGTGTGTGTGATTGTGAACGAGAGAGGTGGGAGGGGGGATGAAGAAGGTGGCGGAGCGGAAGAATTTCATTACCCTCGGCTTGTGTCGTAGTGCGGGACGGTTGGTTTGGTACCGCCTGGCCCACAAAAAAAAAAAAAAAACAAACGAAAAAAAAAAAAAAACAATAATCTGCGGGCTCCTTCTTCTTTGCACGTTCTTACTTGCACCCTTCGTTCTTCTTCGTTCGTTCAACCCTTCCAATTTTTTTAAAATTCTTCTATGGTTTTTTTTTTCATCTAAAAAAAATGTTTTTTTTTAACGGCGACTTTTGGTGGCTGCTTTTCATCCCGATTACCCCGAAGGGCTTGTGGCACGCACACACACACACAGACACACGCACACACTTTGTCGGGTGGACCAGTTTTCCCAGTCGATCAAAACGTCTTTTGCTTCGTTGCACTTCTTCTCTCTTTCCTTTTTTCTCTCTCTCTCTCTCTCATGGATTCGTCTATATATACACCATACCTATACATACACTTGCACTAATTTTTTAATTTTGACCTTTCGAAGCATTGTCGTTCGAAGCATTGTTCATTGCGAAATTCAATAGTTCGAAAAATAGATCGTTCTGAATTTGCCAACCCCCAACCCGATAATCGTCGGGAAAGAGCGCCATCGAGGAAAAAAGGGTCAACAATCGACGACGTGGCGAATCCCGAGGAATTCGATTACACGCTCGCACACCGTCGGATAACGACGATAACGATGAATTACAAATCGTCGAAAACGATCGGACGAAAGTGGTTGCTCGTCGGATCTTGATTGGGTTGACGTGGTCGGAGTGGACGGAGGGCCGGGATGGGATGGAGGGGGGAAGGGGAGGAACGAGGGAGTTGGAAAATTCTTGAAAACTAACCGTCACGACTGTGACGAAGGTACGGGAATGCTTCGCTGCGAGTGTATGGAAAATTATCGTGAATCGTTCGATGAGACTCGAGCGATCGGTAAAACGATGAAAACGCGAAAGAGAGAGATGGGAAAAAAACGAAAACGCGCGCAAGAGAGAGACAGAAAGAGAAAGATTGAAAAGTGACGAAAACTCAAGAGAGAGAGAGAGAGAGATAGAGAGAGAGATAAACAAAATACGAAAATGCACGAGAGAGAAAGAGACAAACATAGAAAAAAATGAAAACGCGCAAGAGAGAAAAGAAATATAGCGAGAAAGACAGAGATAGAAGAAGACGAAAAACGTGCGAGAGAGAGAGAGAGAAAGATGGAGGAATAAAAAAAATTAAATCGGAGGGAAACTCGGTAATTACCGCGCGGCAATTATTTTCAACGGACGACGACGTCGACGTCGACGTCGACGACAACGACGACGACTACGACGACGACGACGACGACGAAGCGGAGGAAGCGAAGAGCGCGACGAGAGTGAGAGAGTCAAAATGAAGGATCGTTCCAAACACGCGGAGTGGCGAGTCGTGGCAATCGTTCGGCAACGGGGGTTGGGACGAGCGGTAAAAAGGGTTGAAACGATGAGGCCGAAACGAAACGGAACGAGACAGCGAAGGACGCGAGTCGAAAGAGTGGAACGGGGAAAGAGGAAAGGGAAGGGAAAAGGGAGATGCGAGCAAAATCGCGAGTTACGTGAAGTTAATTAAATGCGGACGACGATTGCACCCCACATCCGTTCACATCGCTCGACTTGGCTACGTGTTAATTTTTTTTTTTCATTTTTAGTTTTTTTTTTTTTTTTCAATTTCTGTTTTTTTTTTATCGTCCTCCGGACCTGCCACGTCGCTTTTCTCCATCCGTGTCCTTCTCCTCTTTCCTCCTTCTTTCTTCACGCTCGCACGGGCTGTCCGACTCGCCCGACATTTTGCAACCCCCTACCCTCCGACCCTCGACAATTTTTTTGTATCAATAAATTTCCAACTACGCGATATCTCGACTCGAGCTCAACGAGTTCTACGGTTTTTTTTAAGTTTGTTTTTTCGAAAAAGAAAAAAAAAATATGTCTCTTTTTTTTTCGCCTCTCTTTTTACACGTCGTGCTTCGTTGCCCTCGGCAATTACGGATATTTTTATTTTCGCGTACAGTATGGAATGGGGAAAAAAAAAATCGATATATAACGATGATAATAATGATAATAATGAATAATCTTCGCCGGATTTGATATCGAATGTCGGCGACGAGCGACACGGGTCGGAAGCATTTTTTTTTTACCTTCAATAATAATAATAATAATAATAATAATAATAATAATAATAATAATAATAATAATAATAATAATAATAATAATAATAATAATAATAATAATAATAATAATAATAATAATAATAATAATAATAATAATAATAATAATAATAATGAAAAAATAAAAGGGAACATGAGGGAGACGAGAGGGAACTCGAAGGACCCTTCGCTCGGTTTGCCTTTGCGGTTGAGTTTTTTTCTTTGTTTTTTTTTTTTTTATATTTTTATCAACGTCCTCACGTGCCCTTCGAGGGGGTCGTGAGAGCGTGGAAAACCATTGAGTTCCTCATTCTTGAGTATTCACACAATTTAACAAATATTGTATCTATATATTCATTTTATTTTTATTTTTTTTTAAATAGGTATCGACGTGGATTTATTTATTTTTTCTTGGTTCGAGATTGAAGGAAACTTCGGAGCATTATTAATTATTGATTCATTAATTTTTTAGATAACTGACAACATGAATTTCACTCGTTTTGTTTATAAACTTTTTTCAAATGTCAGAGGATTATTTATTTATTTTTTTACGGAATTGCAATTGGCGAATGCAGTTCCTGTGTTTTTTTGAGTGCTTTTTTTTCACTGCATAATTCTCCGGAGAATCGGGAAATCCCACGAACGATTATATCCAGTCCCTCGATTGCTTTTATCGTCCGTTCCACGAGAGTTCGTCTTTCGTTATTTTGCCAGCTGATCCGGACGTCCGGGGGCGAACACGCTCGGGGTATAATCGGAAGTGATAAAAAAATTCACGGGGAAAAAAAAAAAATAATCGACGATTCACGGGGATGTGAAGAATATTTCAACCGATTCGCAAAAGTCGTGCTCTCTCTCTCTCTCCCTCTCTCTCTCGAGGGTGATTCACGATTTTTTTAAAAATCAAACTTTTGTTATCTCCGACCAAATCTCGCGTATCCGATTGTGATGAGGAATGTCAAGGACGCAAAGTGCATCGATACACAATCATCTTTTTTCATTTTGTTTGTTTGTTTTTTTTTTTTTTAGAACACGTAACAAAAAATTTTCCGAAAAATATAAAGAACCCAAAAAAATACTGATAAATACTATTTATTTTTTTTTATAAACAATTTTTTATTTATTCAGTTTGACAAATACTAACAAACTGAATAAATAAATAAATCAAATGAAGTAAATAAATTTAATAAATTCAATAAATTCAATAATATCAATAACTTCAATAAAATCGATAACTTTAATAAATTTAATAAATTCAATAACTCAAATAAATCAAATAAATTAAATGGATTATCGTCAGTAGATTGTTCACAGCGATGATAAAATATTCGTCTCGGACCCCGAACGCCGATCCAAATCCACGACAATATGTTTTCCATTCACTCGCATTGAATTCGAAAAGCTCACAATGCGCGGAGGGGTGGACGACGGTGCGGGGGAGGGGGGGGGGGTTGTTACACGAGATGCGGTAGTTGGCAAAGTAACTGTTACTCTCCAGACACCTCTGTTTCCCTTCAACCCCTTTGGGCCTTCCACGGGACTGTCGGGCCGGGGGCGGCCGCGGGGGTGGGGGTGGAGGGTGGAGGGTGGAGGGGCGCCACGACGACGCCGTCCTTTCTCATCGCAGACCGCAACTTTGCGGCGATGGTTTGTGCCGCACGGCAGACGGACCAAGTTTCGTCCTAGAGTGTGGAGGAAGGACCACCCCCACCCCCCACCCCCTTCCCCCACCCCCGCCGTTCGGGTTGCCCGGAGGCGCGCCCCCCTTCTGTTGTTCGGCGATTCGATGGCGTACGTGAACGTCTCACCCCCTCTCGCCCTCCTCGACGTGTGCATCGGGAATATATACATATATATAATTATGTATATATATATATATATTTATTAGAGTGGTCCTTAGCAAGGGCCATTTTTAATTAAAATTGCGTAACCCTTCACATGGGTTCCAAATAATTTTTTGAACATGCTAGCAAAGTCTCTGCGACCTGTCTCAATATTTACCCATGCCTGTAAAATTTTTATTTTTCGAAGTCGTGTACCATGAAATGTTCATGGAGTTTATTCATCGTAGCTGAAATGTCGACGTGAGACGAATTCGCTCGATGTGCTTTCTTCATCGGAAAGATGCGTACTTTACGCTAGAAATTTGCCGAACGTCAAAAAACAAAATGGCGGAGACTAATGGCGGCTTGAAAATTGAAAAAAAATCCTGTGCAAGGACCACACTGATATATATGTATTATAGGAGATACAGATATGGCAGACGCAGCAAAGTTGTACGGAACAAAGTCACCCGGGTCGCCCTTTCCTCTTCGAAATTCATCCAACTCCGTAGTTGTACATCACGGTCGGTGACCACGGGACTCGCGAATACAATTTTCTTTCGAGGATTCGCGTGCGGACTTTCGGTCTCGTTCGAGCGTTACGAAGACCCACACATAATTCTGCATACAGTATTTTGTCACATACGAATCCGACTCGCGTGGGCTTCGAACTTTCATAACACCGAAAATATTCGAAAGTCGATGATAAATGAATGAGAAATGAAAAATGAAAAAAAAAAAAAAAGAATAGAAACGAACTTGTGATGAAAATAGAAAACAAGAGAAAGAAAGAGAAAATGAATTTTATCGTCCGTGTGTGCTTTTTGTTTTTCGATGCTGCTCTCGTCGAAAACTTCTAAAACTAAATTTAGATATACATATATATTGAAGTTGAAAGATAAATAAATTTTGTCGATTGAAAAATGAAATAAGAATTTAAATAATCAATGAAATAATTAATATAGAAAAAAAAAAAGAAAGAAGTTTGCCAAATAAATGGATGAAAAATAAATTAATTCAATTTGTTTTTTGTCCCCAGACTTCGTTGTAATAAAAAATATTTCATATTCTCCATTTTTACGAATCACAATATGATTCAAAAGAATATTGTGATTGTCTCGTGAATCTCGAAACGATGATGTGAAAAAAAAAAAAAAGTTACTGTCTGAAGAGTCTCCGGGACAGTAGCAGCTAAGTTCTCCCTGGCAAGCTTTTCAAAGTCTCGACATTTCGGGGGCCGAGGGGGGCGCGGGGCTTTGGTCGCGAAAATGTAGGCTATATATACGTACATAAACATATATAGATATACATATATACGTACGTCGCGACCGAACCCCTTGTGTTTCAAATTAAAGGGAGAAATTTGAAATACCTTCGACAAAGTTCGAGTGCACTTTGCTTCCGGAACCACGAGGTCGTCCACCCCTCCCCCCTCCCCGCCCCACACAACCCCTTTCGTTTCTCATTCCTGTCTCTATCTCTTCCTCCCCCTCCCCTCTCTTCCTTGCGCCTCTTCCCCATCATTCCCCGTCGGTTTTTGCATCCCGATTGCGGTCCTTCGCCCTCAACATCATCCCCCCGTGTAGACGGGCGGGGGATGGAAGACGAGGGGATATTTAAACTTTTCAAATTGAAATTGTTTTCGATATTCAGGTGAGTGCTCTTGAAAAAGCGTCGCGAGTGGGGTAAACCGCCGCCATTTTGCGAGATCCAAGGGAACGCGACGAGAGACCGGGGGGTTGGAAGGGGTGGAAGAGAAGGGTGGGGGTGAAAATTTTGCCGGAAAGACAGAATTAATGGGTGAGATAGATCGAGGGGAGTGAACGATCGAGATAACTCAAAATTCATCCCCATCGGACAGCAATACATTCCTCCCTCCAACCAACCGCCAACCACCCCTAACCAAGTCGTCGACGAAACTCAATTTTTTTTTTTTTTTTTTTTTTTTTTTTTTTGGTTAATTGCGACGACAAGCGAGATGCTTCAACGATACTCACTGTCAGACTCGATGGTTAATTGGCTCAATCCGAACCCTAAAATTTTGTCATGCACAATTGTCATGGTGACCCACGTCAATCGGAATCATAAATGATTCAAAAAAAAAAAAATAATTCACAGTCTCCCTTCGCGTTCGACCCCCCCTCGCGTCCCCTTCGCCGCTCAACCCTCGTTATCAATTCGACGGGTTTATAGTGCGTTTCGAGGTTATGCGTCACTCGGAGAATGCATTTGGGGCGAAGTCACGATGCCCACGTGACAAGTTCGTGTCCATCATCGTGAAGCTTGCCACCCCGTTTACGTCCGACGAAGTCAACTCCGAACATAATTGCCTCGGCCCTTTCTACTGTCTCCCCTGCCACCCCCTACCCCACTCTACTCTCGAACCCTTCGCACTCCATCTCACGACGTTCCACATGCCAACGAAATTTCACAATGACAATCGAATTTAATTCAAATTCGAAAATAAATAAATCACAATCAACAAAATTGAAATGAGAATATTAGTATGGAATGATTAGTAAGGTATGATAAGTAGAATAGTGCGAATCAGTAGACTTGCCCTCGAAACAAAAAATCCTGCAAGACGAACCAACTATCTAAAGCTATAATAATAACAGCTTATAGTTAATCACTGGAAAAGCTATATATGTATATGTAAAAAACTTAGTACGGAAAAATCAAATTTAGAATATAATCTCACTAATTAAAAAACATTCAGACATGGAATAAAATAACATTTGGACGTTCGAATTTTCGTAAATCGACGATTCATGAAAATGAATGAAAGAAACGTCGAACTTAAAATCCACTATGTCGATATAGCTATCGCTCTGTGCGATTAGCAAAGATGGCCGATGCTAACGAAAGACAACCCACGGAATATTTCTTCACCGTCTATATCTGATTCAACCATCGTAAATCTCATTTGTACGTGAAAATGAATATTCATGCTACGTACGTGAGGGTTCTCGTTGTTGTTGTTGATGTCTTTTTTGTTTTCGTTAATTTTTTTTTTTTCAGTCTTTCTTCTCTGTCGTGAGGATAGTCAGTGTTGCATTGTGGTATGCAAGTAGCCTGAGTGCATACTACAATGTGACTGCAATGCACAACTCGTATCCCCCCCCCCGCCCCCTCCTCCACTTTCCCATGCACGACGATGGTAGTAGTGGTGTATATATGCACACATGATTGTCGCACGGGACGAGGGAAGTGGGGAGAGGGGGCAAAAGGCACACACCGCTATGGGGTTTTCTTTTCCTTTTTTCTTTTTCTTTTTTTTTTTTTTTTGCGAGCCCATTGTTCGTACTGGCATACCAGCCGCATGTTTTCCAATTGCACGTACCAACCGGCGTCATTGTGCCCGATGTAGGTTGGCAAGACTGAAACGCGGGCGAGCTCACTCCCCCCCCCCTCTCCTCCTCTCCTTCCTCCCCTCGAACGCCCGGAGCTCTCCTCGTCCTCTCTCTTCTTCGCCCTTTCGCGTCTTTTCGTGCCCTTTTTTATCACCCGGGTTCTCTCGTCCATAACAAAGTCACGTGAAACGAAAAAAAAAAAAACTAAAAAACAAAAAAACAAAAAAGAAAAATGAAGAAAGGAAAAAGAAGATGAATAAGAAGAAAGAATCAATGTGACCCTCTCTTGTTGCATTGAGTAATTTTTTTTTTTTTGGGTTTGATATTGTTCTTGCAGTTCTTATTTTTGCAATTTTTCTTTTGGCCTGTCGATTCAAATTGCGATGAAGGAGGGTTTGAAGAAAAAGGGTGCGGGGAGGGGGGGGGGGGCGCTTTATAAAATTCTGTATAGAATGAGCCATGGTTTAGTGAATTTGGACTTCTGGTATTTGAACCAAGACAAAATTTGAGAGACTGGAATATCATCTCGTGGCAATGATTCGATACCACAATTCGATCGATGGTTCGACGATTTATTTTCCAGCAATATCGTGACGAATTATTAATAACCCGTTTTTCTTTCAATTAAAAAATCTTCATTTAAATTTTTTTCGAAAAATTTTCGTATTTATAAATGCATCATGCCAATTTGGTTGGTTTAACCCGGGGATTTCCAAGGTTCGACCTGAAGGGATGCAAACTACGTATAAATAACTAATCTCGAATCTCGGGATATCGAGAAAAGTTTGATCAGTTTGCGTGGGAAAAAGGGTTGGTTCGTAGTGTAGCTCACTCTCACTCTCTCCTTCTATAAATATATATGTATAGAGCCCTTGGTCGCAGTGAGTTCGAGTCAGACCGCACACCACAAGCGACTACGTAGTCGTGAAACACCGTGGTGCCAACCACGAACGTGATCCATGCATACTTCATGTAACCCGCACGATGAAGGTACACCCAAACTTTTCGCGTCTCAGACGAGCCGAAAGGTCGCTGCTTTTCCCTTTTCTTCAACCCCTCGCGCTTTCATTAAAGGCTGAATTTTCCATAGATTAAGAAAAAAAGAAAAAAAAAAGAAAAGAAAAAAAAACACTAATAAAATTATTACAAAATTTTACAATTATATAATTGTATAATTAATAATTAATATACAAGACAGAGAGAGAGAGAGAGAGAGAGAGAGAGAGACGAAACGATAGAGATAACGAAGAGGGTAGACAGAGACTCAAGTAAAACAATTATTTCTAAACTATATATATATATAGATATAGACTATAGATAATTATTCTACCTGAAAAAAGATAGAATGAGATAAATTGATTGATAAATTGTGTATTTATGATCCCCTAGTAAAACTTCTGGCCAATATTCGTGGTTAATAACAATTACACGAACAATAACAAAAATAGACAAAAATAAAAATACCAACACCATACCTTGGATTTTCAGTTGTAGAAAAAATTGAGATAAAAATTTGAGTAATCATAACAGTAACAAAGTATGAAAAATAATAGTAATTAGAATCGAATGATAAAACAAGAAGGAGACAAAAAGATGGAGATAACGAGAAAGGTAGCTGAAAATAAAAAGAAAAAGAGTGAGAGAGAGAGAGGAAGAGGAAGAGTGCGAGCTTTCGTGCTTTCACAGCCTACTCATCATGAAACCAACGAACCAACCAACCAACCAACCCCCTCACGATTGTCACGAACAAACCTCAACCGCAAACAGAATAGATTCTCTCGCTTCTTTCACGGTCATGTCGGATTTTAGGTTATAAGCGTGAATCCCAAAACCATTTTTTTTCTTCTTTTTTTTTTTGCTTTTTATTTTTTTCGGGCCAACGTGTGCCGACCGTAAATTCATATCTCGAATAATTTTCACCCGTTGCCTGGCGCGGCGAGGACGCGTGGTACCATCCACCCCCCCCCCCCCCACACACACACTTGTGCAAACCTGTTTCCAACCAACGGCAACGATATCCGAACCTTTGCCCCCGTAGCAGTTGAAACTCAAGCCGAGAGAGTTCCACACTCTGCGTTTTCCACCCTTCCCCTCCCTCCCCTCCCCCCCTCCATCGCCCTCCTCACCGTACACACCGATACCGAACGTTTTTGGCTTGTGGCCAAAATCTCTCGTAACTCCGACGACGTTCACGGATTCTGGACCTCGTTTCATCCCTTGTGTGCTCTTTCTCTCCCTCTCTCTCTCTCTCTCTCTCTCTCTTTCTCTATATCTGTCTGTATATCTCTGTCGCTCTCTTTATCTCGCTCACCCTCGTCTTCGTTCTCGTTTCGTGAACCACGCTTCTCAAGCTTTCCTTTCACGATTTTAACTTGTTTCCTCACACTCACACTTCCCGACTTTAACGCCATAATTTTTTTCCGATCTTTCGGGATTTTTATCGCACCGAACTCTCATCCTTCCCTCCTCTCACTCTCTCTCTCTTTGCGCTCAGTTCGGACGTTCTTTCACGTCGTTCTGATATAAATGTATGTGTGTGTGTGTGTGCTTTATTCTTTTGTTCTACTTTTTTTCTCTATCCATCATTTTTCACATATCCGCCAGCCGCAGATGGGAAACCGTCGATTTTGGTCAACGATTGTTGAACGGTCAACTTGCCTCGTTAGTTTTATCTTATTCTCACCGATCCTTCGCTCGGTTCGTTTTACTTTCTTTTTTTTTGTGAATATAATCATTTTATCTGGAAGAAAAAAATGTATCTATAAAGAAATTACACGGTTTTTTTTTGTAATTAATATAATGACAATAGAAAAAGAAAGAGAAGAAATGTGAAGAGGCCTCAGACCAAGTAGGCGAAACGTAGAAAAGTGAAAAAAAGAGAAATAAAAAAAAAACAAATGGCCAAAGCAAACGAAAAAAATTTAGTTACTTTCGTTTTTTCATTTCCTTTTTTCATTTTCTATATTTCTTACTTTTTTCATTTTAATTCAACGGTTTGAAAAATAAATTTTTGATGGAGACAAATCTGTGGAAATTATTCAATTTTTTTTTTTGTTGAGACAAGTCTTTTTGTGGATATAAATATTTTTTTAGAAGAATCTTGTTGCTCTTTTCCCTTCAAAGCTTTTCAAGCTCGACTAAACGTATAACTATGTATCTGTTCTTTCACTTTTTTTCTTCTTATTTTTTTTTTCCGTTATACCAACACGTTGATTTTGTTTATAATTTCAAACGTTCGACATTTGACTGCGAGATGCATCGATTTCGCATGGCAATCGAGCAACTTTCGCGTGCCAACGCAGAGGCTAGCTGAGGGAGGGGGCGAGGGGACGGGGGGGGGGGGATTTTTCACTTTCGAGTGAGATGCAAATCGATGAGAGCCGTTGGTCAATGGTATGCCTGGACCGTGCTCCAGTTAGCCCGCTGTTGACAAGAATGGCCCGAGCGAAATGCAATATCACCGGAGTCACCGGTCGCAATTGGGGCAAAATTTAAAGCGCTTCGGTTATTCCGTATTTTTTTTTTTTTGTTTTTTTCTTCGCTCTTCAAATAAATGCGGATTTTTTGGTCCAACGGTAGAACGAAAAAGCTCAAAAGATGCGACTCGAAATTCGACAATGTATGTTCCGACCGTGCACGGTTACGAAAGTCCGTGAGATCCGAACGGGCTGAGTCGAGACGGTCGTGGTTTCGAAAAAAAACGAAAAAAAAAAAAAATATTCGTGATGCCAATGTATCGGAAAGTACAATTTTCCCGAAGGGTCACGACTCCGACTCGGCCAATGTTCCCGAACGGCCAATCGTTTCGACGGATCCAAAATTTCCGACAACGTATATATGTATAGCTATAGCGGGCGTTGAGATTGCCAGAAGCTGCAATGTTCACGCGGTTGAACCGAGCTGGCCACGCCGCTATACCTATATACACAACGTTGTCGGGAAATTTCGATCCGTCGAAACATCGACGGTCGGAACATCGGGCCCGAGTCGGAAACATTTATTTTCGGCAACATTTTCGCATTCGGATTTATCGATCTGTCGGACATTCGAACGTTCTTGTTCATCCAAATTCCCTTACATCACCATTCGGAATAAAAAAAATTCGGAGATTTGGATTTTCGGAAAATTACAATCCGAATGAAAAAAAATGTCGAACTTACGAGCCTTCGAAGCATCGAATATTTGGAGAACGAAGTTTTTTCTCAATATGGCGTCGCGATCGAGACGGGGAAGCAGCCCCTTCGGGACTCGCGGGCGAGTTACACATCGCGGACCGCGATGGTGGCGCGGGTGGAAGGAGAAATCGAACTCGGGGGATGAAAAGCCGTATTAGTATTCCGTAAACGCGACCTCGGCCGCTGGGCGTGCTTCGGTGTTTCCGGCGAGAGCTCTCCTGCCTCTTTACTCTCGCCCTCGCTTCTCCCTCCCTGTCGCCTCTCACCCTGTCGCTGGTTCCTCAAATGTCCGTCTCAGCCTCCCCTCTTCCTGGCATCCCTCATCTTACCCTCGCCACGGAGACGCATTTGAAATATAAAGCGTTTTTTTTTTGCGAAGAGACGGATTGTTCAACGTTCAGTCTGCTCTCGTCCGATCTTCCATTTTTATTTCAGCCTCGTCTTCTTTTTTTTTTTTTGGTCTCTCTTTAATCAGCGACGATTATATCTACTGGGATCGATTGTGAATCGCAGAAACATAGTCTGAGTATGTTTTTCTTGTTTTTTTTTTTTTCTTCGTGAGAGAAAGAAAAAAATGGGAGAAGACAGCAGTGTGATGAAAAATTGTAGACAATTTAAATTTGTTTTTTTTTTTTAATTTTTTATTTAGGGATTTTCAAACTTTTTTTTGGTTATTCGAATTATTTTTGAATGAAGGATTTTCGGGGGTTGATTTTGTTGGGGAGGAAGGTGGGGCATCATGTTTTTTTTATTATGCTTTACGAATGAAGAGGAGATCATGGCAAAATATAAAATGTAGACTTTTGTTCATTTTTTATTTTTATTTTTTGGATATTGAATTTTTTTTTCAATGGAGATTTTTTTTGGGGTCGAATTTATGAAGAAGGGAGCGACATAAATTTCTTTGTCACTGTCATCATTTTTAATATCCTGGTTCTACAGGTTTGTGTTACATTCGTTGAATTTAAAAACATATTTTTTTTTTCGTTAGAAAATCTTGACGATGATGAATTAAACATCGATTGAAAGTCAATCCAGATTTGATTGGATCGATTGAATCGTGCAACGTGGGAAAGTTAGAAAGAGAATGAATTAAACATTTGTTATGCCTTGAAGTAGTTCTCACAAAGGCTCAGAAGAGAGAGTTACATCTGGATAAAATTAACAATGAAGATAACAACAAAATAAAAAATTGAGTTACCAAAAAAATTGATAAGATATCAATAATAAGATAACAGTAAAAATTAATTTATCAAGATAAAAAAAAATAACATAATTATGAGAAAAATAAATCTATAAATGGTGGCAAATGTTTGAGAGTTCATGTAGCGTTTGCAATAAGATAAAAAAAGATGAAAAGAGAGGAATAGGGTGATAGAGAGAGATAGAGAGCATTGCGATACCGATTTGTAAGCAAGAGAGTCGTAAACACATCGTCTATTCCGACTATCGGACCTCCTCCCCCCTCCCCGAGAGCAAAGGAGATGAATCGATGTTGATCAGTCGGGGGAAATGGCGATGAACGAGCGACGGCGACGCGGGGGTTGGAAGGGGACGAGAGGGGGATGGGAAACTCGAGCCTATAAACCTTGTTTGCATATTAATGATCAACCGATCTGTCTGCCACTCGACAATATGGATCCCATTTCCGTCGAGGCCCACCATTCCCGAAGCGTTGCCAAGGGTTTCACGTTGAAACGTGTAAACGTGGGTGCAACGTCGAACCAGAGATTCCAACGTTAAACTCCCACACGCGGGTTGTTTCGGCTTGGGGTGTAATGACGTTTGTCTCGGATCGTTTCGGTCGACGAGTTGCCGATCTGTTTTGCATTATCCGTCGATTCACGACCGCGACGATCCACAAAATTAATCGCGTGCACCCTCCACCCCCCACCCTCAACTACCTCCCTCCTTCACATCCTCAAATGTGAAACAGTCTTTCGCGTTGTTTCGTCCTGAGATTCTGGAAATTGAAATAAAAACCTGAAATCTGGATAATGAGAAATAATTTTTGCAAAATCATAATTTGGAAAAAAAATAAAGAATAAAAAAAAACACAATGCAAGATTTGGAAATGTTAATTTGATGGAACAAAGAAACGACGATCATCCTTAATTTATTCTATCGAATTTATATTTTTGAACCACTATTATTGAAAACAAACGATTTTGAAGAATTATTGTTTATTATGCAGATCTGGATTTTAACAATTGTAATTCGTCGTCCAACAATGTTGAATCATCGATCGTGTGATTATCAATTTTCGTCCTCGTCGGATTCAAATTTATATTTATAATTTTTTTTCAATATTACAATCGTTCATTACAATGTATTTTTCAATGATTTTTCAAAAAACAATTATTTTTCATTTCGATACGAATTTTCAAATGCATTTTATTTTATCTTCGTATTATGTTAAATATGAAAAGTACATTCGACAACTTGCAATTCGAAGCGCACTATATTATCCTAAGAATCACTTCGCATTTCGCAAAAAAAAAAAAAATTAAAAAAAAACAATTCAAACAAAAATAACAAATAACAACAATGATAAATTACACACGACCCTCGTTACCCTTCAGTGGAATTAGCAACCGGATTACCATGAGGCCGTGTATTTATGCATTAAATCCCTTCCTAAATCTGCGTGTACCCAGATACATCGGCAATACCGAGTTGCTACACCACAAACGGACCCCATGACCCCCCCCTCCCACGCATCCATTCATACGTACGTATATCTATATATTATATTGCAATTCGCTATATATTCTTGCGTACGGGATACATTGTTTGTATAACATAAGCCGCGATTCGGGCAAAGGGGTGGGGCTTAGTTTTCGGTTTTCACCGTTGAATTCTATATCACATCCTCCCCCCCCCCCGCCCCCTCCCCCTCCCACTCATCCCCTTTTCGACAACCAACCGATTCCGTGTTTGTCGGCGAGTTTATATCTACTTTGGTGGGTACCCACTCCAATGGAAATTGATGGGAGTAAACGTTTTCATAACGTTTGTACGTCTTTCATCGACGTGCTCTCGTAAATCGAACCCCCAGCGAACGAGATTCGAAAGTGAGAGAGAGAGAGAGACAGAGAGAGAGATAGATGAGATACGAACTCACGAATCCGCGTTATCACATACCAGTCGGCAAACATTTTCATCACACCCCCTTTCGTCTCCCCTCTCCCCTCCCTTCTTCTCCTTTTCAACCACCCTCTTCCTCTCCAACCCTCCTGTCCTGCCCGAACCGTTTCAGGCTCCATCAGCAGACGATTATTCGTCCCGTCGAGTTCTCAACCAAAGCGGGTTTGGTGGTTAGGATAGTTCTTCGCCCCCCCCCCCCTCGCCTTCGCCTCATCTTCGTTCGCGCCTGCGCAAATGTGAAATCGTTCCTGTGAGACATTTTCCAATGAGTCAGCGACATAGTCATCGTCTTAGATTGCAAAAACAGAAAAAAAAATAATAATTTCGAATATAACAATATTAATAATAATAATAATAATAATAATAATAATAATAATAATAATAATAACTAAACCACCGGACAAAAATATGTAATTCCGAAAAAAATGGAATAATAATAATAATACCTCATATTAATCACAATAATAGTAATGACGATAGCAATAATACAAAAAATTATTATTAAGTCTTAGCTGGCACACTGGGATCGAAAACCTCCTCCCCGAGCAAAATCAGCCCCTATTCAACACTCTTTACTGTTCGAAATTGTCACTTATGGTATTAGTCGATTTTTCAGTTTGGAATTTTTTATTAAAAATTTGCCAATCCTGCGATTTTTATTCTTATTTTTTTTTTTTTTTTTCATCTTCAACGTTTTTCTTTATCTCAGAGTCGCCTAGGACGTGAAACAAGGCTTTTTACGTACTTGCTACACAATGTATTGTATTTTTGAATCTTGCGGGTTATTTGCTAAACGATGAAACCGTGAGTTGAGTCAGCTGTGCGATTGCAACTGTGTCGACCGGGCTTCGTGAGTCTCGTAACCGTACTTCGGTCACTGTTTCGCGACGCGTGTGTCACCACAGTCGCCGATCGGGGGGTTGAAACGGCAGCGGGGGTGCGTGAAGCGAACACGCGAGCATGCGAGCCACTTCGTGACTCATCGGTTTTTTTTTCCACGACGTCCCTTCGTTTCATTTTGCTCACATCATTCGAGCAACTACTTCACGGTCTCCAGGCTCGACGACAATGTGGCGATAACCCTCAAGTGCATTGCATGCATACGATTTATTATCAGTGCATTTTTCGAATAATAATTTTTTTTTTTTTTCATTATTAAACTCCTTATCGCCGAAACTACTGATCCTAAAATTAAGAAAAAATAATCAAGGAACATAACTCCTCGCTCGAAGTTTGTCGAAAAACTATGACGAAAGTCCTGGATCTTCGTAGATTTCTGGAAATTAATTTTACAAACTTGATTATTTTTTTTTTTCAATTTGCGATCGACTGCAAACAGCAGAGTTGCTTGAGAAAGAGTGAGCCAGCAGATAATCTTCCATCGCCAGAATATCTCCTCTGTCTTTCGTTAATTTTTGCATGCTTTGAATCCCTTTTGAGGGGAAAAAACGAGAAAAGGAGATTAAAAAAAGTAATGATTAACAAAATGTTGAAAATCATATTACTGAACCCCTGACCAACTTTTTTATTTCTTTTGATTCAACAAACACGCGCGTGTGAATTGCATTAATTTCATCCGCGAATGTTTAATGCACGGACCATCGCTCATCCGGCCCACGAGAACAAAAGAGTTAATGAATATGCGACGACTTTGCTAATTCATAATGGATCTGCGTGTATAAAAAGAAATAAAAAAAAAATACAGTTGAAACATTTTTTAGAAGAAATAAAATAAGGAAAAAGTGAACACACTCGTGTATTAAACGCGAGTACATAACGGAGGTGTGGCTTGTACACTTCTTTATCAAAAAAAAAGAAAAGAGAGAGAGAGAGAGAGAGAAAACGACGTGGAAGAAAAAAAGAAATATGGACGTCGGGGGAGTACAACAAATATCCGAGGCATTAGCTCGCGCAGAGAGCCTGAGTGAGCTCGGCTGTCGAGTAAATAAAAATAATTCAAACTGACCCGGAAATATGTAGCGAGTGTGGGTATCCCAGGTGTTATGTTTCACCGCAGCCAGAGAGAGAGAGAGAGAGAGAAAGAAAGAGTGTGACATATATATATGTAGCTATGAAGAGAAAAAGAGAGAGAGAGCAATGGAGAAAGTGAAAGAAATAAAAAAAAAACGAGTGGCAGGGTGAACGGAGGGTGAGAAAGCTCGCGAAAGGAGCAAGAGCGAGCGAATAAAAATAAATGAACGAAAAAAAAAAAATAAAAAAAACATAAGAAAACAAAAAAAAAATGCGAAGGATAGGCAGAACGAGGCAGTATTTTTTTTGTCTTCCGTATTCATGCGCCTTGTGCATATATATATATATATATATATGTGTGTATGTGTGGAGCATGTGCGAGGCTGGAATATGAGCTCATCAGAAATTCTCCGGTTGAGATAAAAAAAAAGAGAGAAAAAAAAAAGAAAGTGCAAAGAATCGTGGCAAACGACGACGACTACCGGGCTTTGCTTTACCTCCAGTTTTTTTCTTTCTTCCTTCACATCTATTTTTTTTCTAATTTTTTTTGTTTTGATTTGCCAAAATGTTACTATTCATTTTCTTGAATCTATTTTCTTTTACTCTTTCGCATCTTTTTAGTTTTATCCATTTTTTTTATTTTCGGAAAATGTTATTATTATCATTATTATTATTTTTTTTTTTTCAGTTTCGCCTTTTTTTTCTTTCTTTAGTGCCGTTCTATAACGCCCTCTCGGGTTCGAGCAAATCCAATTATTCGAAACGAGACCGCAAGCTTTCACGGTCTCGTTCTGGCCCAACTATTTATACACGTCCTGTGTGTGTGTGTGTGTGTGTGTGGCCCGGCTCTCAATTCCATTTCGTCTTCATCTTTGTCTTTCCGTACATGCCGACTCGATGGAAATTCTCGTACACACACACAAAGAGAGAGAGAGAGAGAGAGAGAGGAAGAGACAGGGTTAGAGAGAGAGAGAAATGCGCACATACTCACACTCACACTCACACAAGAGCGCATCGTGGGGTGTAGGATGTTACGCGCGGATCGTAATCCTCCAGCCCCCGTCTGTGCTTCACGCTCTCTCGCGTCTGTTTCCACTGGGCTTGTGTTTGTGCGAAACGCTTTTACCGCGTGGCCCAACTTTCGGTAATGAATCCGTCGATTTGACGAAAAAAAAAGAATAAAAAAAAAAGAACGTTTTATTTCCTCCTTCTATTCACTGTCCATTCTTTTGACTCGTGCATTCTTTCGATCCGTCGAAATTGCCGATTCCGCGTGAATGTAGAAATAATGTGGTTGGAAAGATTGAAAACTATTCGAATTATTCTGCACTTGAAATTTTTATTTAATCATTACACCTGTCGAATTTTTTTTTTTACTAATCAAACATTTTTATTTTGCATTGAAATGTTATTTTTGACGAATTTAAAAACAATGTCCTGGGGAAGATAACAAATTATTCGAATTCCTTGCATCTAGAATTTTTCAACCAATTTCCAAATAACTTTCACAATCATCTAAAATATATTTTTATATGATTGTAAAAGTTATACTTTTCAAAAATAATTCGCGTCCACATTAATTCGCACAATGGTGCACTCGTCCGCGTGCTTGTGAGCTTGGTAGCGTCGTGCAGCAACCTTGCGACGTGTCAAATGCATGTGCGAAGTGCACCGCGGGGGATGCATCCACGATGATGATGTGTGAAACGAATATTGGATCATCGCTCACGTCGGTAAGAAATTTCCAAATGGAACTAACATCACTCTGAGTCCCCCTTCTCTCCCCTTTCAACATTTTTCCCCCTCGTTCTTCACTTTACGTTTCACGTTTCCATTTTTCTTTTTTTTTTAAGTATTTTTTTCTATCTTCTCTATTTTTTTTTTTTTTTTTTTTGCTTGGAGAACGAAGTGCTACCAAACAGTCGGACACACTCGTGATTTACTATTTCGTCTGTCTCGCGGTATTTATTTTTGTGTTCTCCTTCAGACCTTTGGACCTCTTCCTGCACACTCTTTCCCTTCACCCCCCACCCCCTCACCCCTTCTCCTTCCGTCCAACTTACACGTCCTGTATTTTTCTGTATTTCTCTTCTGTCCCGGAGTGCGGCAGCGGGTGAGGAAAGAGAAAGGGGAGGGGAGGGGGGAGAGGATTCGGGATGAGTTTGTGTGTACACGGGGGTTGACGTTTTTCCCGGAGCTTTTCCGTCTGTCGCGATAAAGCACAACGAGGACACCATGCTGGGTATAGGTCTGGGACCATTAGACGACAACGAAGATACCCACGTGGTGATACGTGGATCACTGCATTTTATTGTATTTATTTAATTTATTGTATTTATTGTATTTATTGTATTTATTGTGTTTATTGTATTTATTGTATTTATTGTATTTATTGTATTTATTGTATTTATTGTATTTATTCAATTATGTATTTATTTTTCACTTTTCATTTTTTTTTCATCACTCATCGAATGAACCGAGCTTCACAAAAAAAAAAAAATAATTATTCTAAACGTCAATAAACCGACAATAAAATCACCGATGAACATTTGGATATATAAAAAAAAAGCTGCAAGTCGAAATATGCAATTTGCTTGCTCGTAAAAAGGACAAAAAAAAAAACTTTGTTCGATCTCTAAGATTCGAAGAAAACAAATTGTAAGTTATTTTTTTCTCGCTTTTTTCGTCTGGAATTATGACGAAATATTTGTTCCCAAAAATTACATTTCGCAATAAAGAAATAATAATAATAATAATAATAATAATAATAATAATAATAATGATAGTTGCTCCACTAAAATATTAAATAAACATAATAGTTGTTCTCTCAAACCACCGGACAAAATATGTAAGTCCGAAAAAAAAAGGAATAATAATAATCATACATAATAATAATAATAATAATAATAATAATAATTTCGAAACATCGTTAAAAAATATTTTGTTCATCGATGTTAAAACATATGAAACTCGTCGTTATCGTCGTGGTCGTCGTCGTCACTGATACGAATTAATCTCTGAATTCGTGTGGCCGTTTCTCGAAAACACACACACACACACACACATATATTCGTGGTGAAAGTTCAATTACGATTTTACAAAACGTATGTATTCATTAAAACTCTCGGACCATGGGAAAGTGCATTGAAACGTGGTTCGGTGACTTGTCGTGAGTTATCGTCCCCGTCGTCCGGTGGATATCACGTTTTCCCACGGCAATTCGCGACCGTGTGTCTCGTTTTCGGTTGGAAATTCGACAACCTGGGTAACACACCCCCGACGAACGGATTCAATTATCTCACAAATCCAAGCGTAATCAACTAACTCGCACCAGCCTTTCCCTTCTCTTCTCATCGCCCCTCTCGCCCCCTTCTCGGACTTTTCGAAATATAAACCTTTGACAAAACTACACGAGTTTGAAACAACACACGAACAACAGCGTTCAATCATGCATTAATTAATTTCGACGTTTACACACACACACACACACACACACGAATATATATATATATATATTTATACAATGAGAGAGATGGAGTTGACGACAGTTGTGAGCACCGACGAGGAGCTAATGAGGGACGATTTGGTCATGCATTCGTAATCCGTCAGGTATCATGCCCGATTTATATATATACGACCACGGAAAACTGATTTGTAATCCGAGACCCCCTCCCCCCCCCCCTTTCCACCCTTGACAATACGTTGATTCATCGAATTTACAAAGTGTGCGTTTGAACAAATTCAAACGACTACAAAGCGCGGCTTAATACTCGTGTGTGTGTATTTGTGTGTGTGTGTGTGTGTGTTTGTTGAAACGTTAAAACATTTCAATCAGTTAGTAACTTTCGTTCAACTCGATGGGAAACAAAAAAAAAATAATTGTAAAAAAATATATATGCATACATGAAAAATAACAACGAAGCATTTCCAGCAGCCGAGAAAATTTTATTGCCGGTTAATCGACGCGTTGCATTATTTTTGTTGTCAAGCTTTGGTTTATTCGATGAGCGATGAAAAAAAAAATTGAGAGTAAAAAAATATATATATTTGTTGAAGTAATTGGTTTTGTGGAATATTTTTTTTTTGTACCATTATTATCGAGGTTCGGGTTATGATTCTGATGCATCGTTACGTTTTGTGGAATGAATTGATGATGATGGGGATGGAATAATAATCACATGAGTGAGTCGTCTTGATATATATCTCAATAAATGTATAAATAAAAAAATAAAAAAATAAAAAAATAAATAAATAAATAAATAAATAAATAAATAAATAAATAAATAAATAAATGAATAAACAAATAAATAAATAAATAAACAAATAAACGAATAAACAACCGAATAAATAAATTTCGTCGTCACAGACGAATGTTATATCCATTCGATCATAAAAAAATGAAAATGAAAATGAAAAAAAAAAAAAAAGGCTAATAATGTCCTTGTCTCCGTTGGTCGTTCTCGCGATTTCCTTAATCGGCGTCGGCGTTGCTGCACCGAAGTGCCGATATGAACTGTTACGGTTACGTTTAATAGGCGAACGGGGCCCGGTCGTACTCGCGTCGCAGTCGCGTTGCAGCTGCGTTAATTAAAACTCCTTAATGGGTCGCGCTCCGGCTCACGGCCGATTTCGGCCGGTGGGGCGCTGCCCCGCAGTGCTGCCGGCCCGTACTCAACGGACGACAGAGAAAACGGTCGACGCGTTAGTCGACGCACTATATTATATATATATATATATATATATATATATGTTATATAGTACGTTTCTCGACGTATCGGCTTCCGCGTGCCACGGCTGCGAGCTCGTTGACTCGTTCTCGCATCCATTGCAAACCCATTGGCACAACTGCATGGTCTCGACCCACCCCACCCCCCTCCCTCCTCACCCTGGTGGCACGAGTGTGTGTGTGCGAAAGCTCCACTGCCATCACCGGCCTCACGGGTGAACGCCTTTTAATCCTTCGTTGCCTCGTAACGTTATTTCACCTAAGCGAATTTGATTTTTTCGTTATAACGACTGCGAAAGAACGATTTTTCGACGGAATTTTCAGTCGCCATTTGAACTTTCACATTTGTACGACGAAAATCTTTACTACGATATTTTTTCCTTTTTTTTCGTTATTGTGGAAAGTTTTTTGGCATATTTGGAATGGCCTTATTTATTCATTGATTTATTTGGTCATTTATTCGATTAATGTATTTATTTAATTCTTGGTTTTATGTTTATTATTTTATCCATTTCTTGGTTTTGTATTTATTATTTATTTTATTTTATTTTATTTCATTTTTTTTTTGGAAAGTTAAGAGGATTTCACATGGTAATGCACTTTAAATGTAGATTTTATTTTGCAATAGAATACTGAAAAGTTAAGTTGAAAAAAAAAAAAACAAACAAAATTAGTCAGATTTTTAGTCTGATAATAACGAAATATTTTTATTTGTGTTTCAGGTGAGAATCAATGGGCTTCTAGGTGTAATCAATGGGTCGTTGGTGAACGTGCTTCGTCACAGTAAGCCTCCACACAATTTACATGTCTGAAAAATCTATTAATAACAATAATAATAATATTTTATTGTGTGAAGAATATTTAAAAAAAAACATCACATGAAGGAAAAAATACAATAATGATAATAATAATAATAATAATAATAATAATGTTTCGTGAGCATAGAGGGAGGAAGCGGGTTGAATAGTCGCACGTTGATGGTACAAGTGGTTCATCCACATTGATAAACCGCATCTCAAGTTTACCCAATTGTCTAATCGCATGATCATTGAAAATTCTCGATAAAACACATATTCGTGCTTGCGACACGAGCTTTTGGGATTTCGTCGAAGCACGTTTAGACGATTTTGGGTTACACCATTTCAGACGTTCCCTTCGTTGACCACACAATCTCCCTCTCTCTCTTTCTCTTACTCTCGACGTCTCCATTTTCCATCAACGTTTCCTCGGACAATTATACTCTCACCCCCTCCCCATTCGAACCTAACCTCCCACCCTCTCTTCGTAATATCTACACATATGCGCACAATGAAACAGCCACACATCGTGCTCCAACCCCATCCCCCTCGTTTGTTCCTATCGTGCATGCTTTAAACATCGTTGGTCTATTTGGCTAAAAGCTCCACCAGCCTCGACCCCTAACCCCTCCCCCTCCCCCTCCCCCTATCCACCTACTACTTCCATACCACGAATTCATACGTAATCGCATTAAATACCGTTTTGGCCACGAGAATTTGTGGGGAAAGAGAACAACCCCCCACACCATCGGCCCGCGTTTCCTTCGACCGAGAAATTTTCTCGACACTTCTTCCCCAAATTTTAGTCACTCGACCCAACCGGAATTATCGCGGTTTTGGCGCATTCGGGAAATTCGCGAGTAATCGTGTGTGTATATATGTGTGCATGTGTGTGTGTGTGTGGGTGGGTGGCTGGCAATGGTATTATTATTATTATTATTATTATTATTATTATTTCACATTTTTACGGTCATATAATAATAAAAATAATAATAATAATAATAATAATATTTTTCACGATTTGATTTTCATTTATTATAATTATTATTATTGATATTATTATCATTTGGTGTGTGTGTGTGTGTGTGTGTGTGTGTGTGTGTGTTTTAGGGTTGTACTTTGGTTTACGAATTGATAACGCTTTATCACGGTTTAGCACGTCCATTGTGCGAACTCGTTGTCCAGTTGGACTCACGAAATCGAGGATAAGCTCTTTGGTCTGAGGCGTATGGGTGGAAAGTGGTAAGAGGGGAGGCGTGGGGGGTGGGGGGGCTGCTGGGGAATCGAGGAAGAGGTTTGCCATTATGGAACATTCGCCTACACGAAAACCAGTCCCGACGGAATTTACCACCCGCCAAAATGCTCACCGACGATGTCGAAGGATTTTCGCCGGCACGGTTTCAACCGCCAGCCACATTTTCCACCTTGAATTCTCACCCTCCAACGATCCTTGAATTCATGATTTTTTTTTACGTTTGAATAACGTTTTAAAAATTATTTTTATTAAAAATTTGTTTATTTTATTTATTTTTACGAAAAGATCAAAAATCTTGGTCACATGTTATATTATCTCAAGAAATATAAAAAGAAAAACATTTCAACCCCTCAAAGATCGATGGTTGTGTTGTGGCTCAATGATTTTACGTTTATGATCGTTCGATGAAAAAAAAAAAAAATCTTCATCGGTTTTGTCCTGAGAGGCTTTCGGTGGTGCAAGCTGCGACACTATACTGTATATGCTATATATATATAGTTCGGGGCTGGGAGGAGCACGATGGGGGTGGAAGGGGTGAGGGGAAGGATCTTGTCGTTCATCGAGATGTACCGGTCTTCGGATATATACATCGGTTATACAAAATGCAGAGGGAGGAAGTAACGTGTGTAGCACGCTGCCAGCTTACTAATCGATGCTAACGACTGTTCGATGGATATTCCGTTTTCGTAGCGATAGAGGAGAGGAGGATGAAGGAAGGCACTCTTCTTCTTCTCTCTCGCTGGAAATCCGGCCATCGCTTGCCCATCGCTTGCCCATCGAACCTTCCTCGACGTCCAAACGTCTCTTCTTCGGGTCCGGGAAAATTTGGCACGAATCCGTGAAGTTTAAATCACCATCTCGTGTCGGGGGCCAAAATGTTGGCTCGGCCCCCCGTCGGCTGTTCGGAATAATATTACCGAGTCACGGAAAAAACACGTTGCGGCGGTTTTGAGAAAAAAAATGAATAAATAAATAAATAAATAATAATGATAATAATAATGATTGTTTGAAAATGAAAAAGAAGCTTTTTTTTTATATAAAAAATGTTGGCTCTGCTTGTTGCTTATTGGAATAATATTGCAAAGTCACGAACAATGATGCGGCGCTTCAAAGAAAAAATAATAAATCAATAAATAAATAGTAATAATAATAATTGTTTGAAAATGGAAAGGAAGCTTTTTTTCATTAAGAAAAACTTCGTCGATACCATAGCAAATTAATTTTACAAACGCATAATTCCATTTCCAGTCGACTGTGATGATGAAAAGAAAAATATGACACTCCCACCTGACTATTTGAAAAGAACAAAAAAAAAAAAAAGGTTTCAACTTTTTAAAAATTATTTTCTAATTTTTTTTTTTCTTAATTTTCATTTTATTTTCAATTCGTCATCGTAAACCCTCAACCCTCAACCCTCAACCCTCCGCGGCGTATATCTCGGTCGTGGGGTGGGTTCGCGTATAATCTCACCCTCGGTGGCGGCGGTCGAGTCGTGGTAAAAAGTCGTAAACATTGTCAACCCCATCCCCCCTTGGCCAGAATAATCACACGCGTTGCTCGCGCCCTTTCTTTCACTTCCTCTTTCTCTCTCTCTCTCTCTCTTTCTCTTTCTTTCACTCCCTCTCTCTCTCTCTCACACACACACATACACTTGAACGTAAACCAAAGTTGTCACTGCAACAAAACACAACCTGGCCGATGTAATTTTTCTCACTTTGCAAGTTGTACCCCTCGCCCCCTTCCCTCCCATCCTTCTCCTCCCCATTGCCACCGTAAATTACGTTGCACCGGGGTTTTCCAAGCTGTGGCTCGCTATCCCGTTATCCATCCTTCTCACGGGGTTCCCTCGAATCACGGAACCACGCGTTCTTATACCGGGCCCTTTGAAAAATGCGAAATTTTTCCGGCTAACCGTTGCATCAAGTTTTTTTTTATTTTTTTATTTTTTTAAAAATCTATTTTTATTATTTTTTGTTTTCACGGTTTCACGTTCTCTCGGCTTTCGGATTTTTTGTTCAACGTTTTTATTTTACTCGTGTACGCCCTTTCGCCCCGTTCTGACTCTCCGCCCCCCCCCTCCACCCCTTTCCCCCCTCCTCCTTCTTCTATGTTTGCTCTTAGTGGGCTTGGAGCGACTGAAACTGTAATCTCCGGTGCATGTGCATTACACACATGTGTTGTGTGTGTGTGTGTGTGTCTACGTAAGCTGTGGAAAAAAAGTTATGACTTCTAAATTCTGTGTCGGCTAGTCGCTTTGCTTTCCAACACGTTCTCGTTATTTTAATATACCCGACCCTCGTGCATTTTTTCCGTACTAACTAATCAAATTTTTATCATCACGTTTTTCTTTTTCATTTTCACACTCGGTTTTCGCGTTTTGTTTATTTTTTTTTACTCTTTGTTTTTCTACGTTCTCTAATTGTATAATATTCGTTGTTTTGTTCTTTTATTTTTTCTTTCATTGATTACATAAGTAGTTTCCCGTGTTTTTTTTTTTTTGATACTTTAATTCACAGTCACGTTGGTGGAATTTTGAGATCAGTTATCATTTTAGTTTTTGATAATTGGATTTTTTAAAAATAATAATGATAAATAAATTCTGAAAAGTGAAAAAAAAAATTAAAAAACTACGTTATTGAAACAGCAAACTTCGGGACGCTGGTGGAAGGGTTGAAAACTAAGACAAGGACCTTGAATTTCGAGTATACTAAAAAAAAAACATTTATTTCGAACAATATTATTCATCGTGAGATTGAAAATTAAAGAAACAAATGAAAATAAGGACCATCCTACTATATAAATGTGTATTCATCGATATATATATTTCTTTTTCTTCAATATTTCGTCGACCAACACATCGACACAATGACGACGATAAAAAAAAAAGTAAAAAATAAATAAATAAACAAACAAAAGACGAGGAAGAAAAAAAAACGCATTCCGAGAAAAGTGCAACGAGCTATTGAAATAATTGCACCCCTGCACGGTCGTTTGTGTGCCCCACGTAGTTTACGGGGTGGAGGGTGGCTGGGAGGGGGAGGGGGGACAGGCATCCCTTCGCAAACCGTGGGGGTTGGATTCTCGAAAGCGAATGCACTGGCAAAATTCGTGGAAAGGGGTTGTCGGGCTTGCAGCTGCGCAATAGTGGTGAGGGGGTGGTGGAGGGTAGAGGGGCGGAGGGGTTGAGGGGGTGGATATAGATTATTAGTTTGCTAAACGTGCATGGAGTTCGTTATTTCGTTGAGTCGTTGTACACCGGCAACGAAATAACCTCCAATCCCCTTTTGCACCCTCCAACCCTCTCTCTCGCTCTTTTTCCACCCCCAATACACGCACACACACGGACACACACACGAGCGGGGTCGAAGAGGCCAGAGCACCGACTACATTTACCGCCATGGAAACGGCAATTACGATCAGCTGTTGGCGTGCACGCGCGAAATTCAACTTCCGGTCGAGCAAAGGCTGTCGCGCATCGTCGCTCGTATCGCGTTGGGTAATCACGATTTCGCACACCTGGAAAGATACTCGTTTGTCAGACCGCCCCCACCCTCAAACGTCGACGCTCGTACAATTTTTCATCCTTTTTTTTTTTGGTTTTTTTGTTTTGGTTTTTTTTTCTCTTTATCTCTCACAACCCTTTATTGACCCTTTGATTTTCGCGCATGTGCTTTCACCCTTCACCCCTTCTGCGTGCGTGCATTATTCATTTTTTCACGGGTCGAAGGGTAGAGAAATGTTTTTTTTAATTTTTTTTATCGAGGGAGAAGGTTGCATGTGGTTTCGACATTTTCTGGTGGATTTTTAGGTTTTTTTTTATTGGAAGAAATAATTTGGATTCAAATGAAATTTTGGTTCAGAGTTAATAACCTCACAGTTCCCAGAAATGGTCGTCAGTTTTTTCTTTAATTTGGGGTGACTCAGAAGCATCTCCTAGTTTTTCTGAAAATTAAAGTTTTTTTCTAGAATTCAAATTCGAAATTTTGTTCCAAATTTACATTTTTTTTTTTTTTGAGAGAAATATTCGGTTTATTGGAATGAAACTTGGAAAATGTTTTTATGTCTTATTGAATGATGCAAAAAAAAAAAACAAATCACAAAGAAACGAGCTAAACCGATTCCCAACTATTTCATCGGACATCATTTCCTATTTTTTTTTTTTCAATTTCCCACAATTGCGATAAAAAAAAAGTAGTTCGTGGAAAACTGAGAGAGTCTAATTTGAAACGAAATTAGACGGGAGATTAAACGTCGACCTTTATCTCGTTGAGATTGAAATACGAAAAAAAAGGAGAGAAAAAAGAGTAAATAAAAAAATTAAATAGAAAAAAAAGCACGGAAAAAAAAACTAAAAATGTGGAGCCTGACGATTGAAGAGAGAGAGAGAGAGTGAGAGAGAAAAGTGGGACTTCGTGAACCAGAAATAATCGTTCGATTCTCAATATTCCTCCCTCCCGTGAATCCTCGCCCCCCCCCCCCCGCACTCCCAAAGCCAACAGTAGAGTCTAATCAAACTCGGCTCTTAATTGTCTCCAAAGCGTGCTCTGCTTGAACTGTGATTGAAATTCCGGGTCACGTGACTCACGTTCTCCACTGTGGTCGTCGACTGTGACCCATCTTCACGTCGTCGCGACGTGACGAATCTATATATATATATTATATATATATATATGTGATCCATCTATATATACATACGGGGGATATATATATATACGACGTCTCAATTCGAATGGATCAAAATCGTCGAATTAACGATCTTCAGAAATGGTCGTACATTTTTTTCTCAAATTTGGGGTAACTCATAGACATCCCCTGATTTTTTTTCAAAATTTTCCCCGCGACCCCGCCGTCCCTGAAAAAATTTCAAAAATAAAAAACTAAATAAAAAACAGCAATTCTTCCATATTTCAAATCAAGAGGTATTTTTCGTATTTTAGGTTTTAAAAAAAAAGAATATTTTTCATAATTTCGCACTGGCTTCTTAATTGCTAAACTTCATTTGATAATTTCTATTTTCAAAACTACTGAAATTCGAAATATACATATGTATATATCCATAATCCGAAGACTCTTCGGCCCAGGTCGGTGGCTATTGCGGCGAAGCAGCGAAGGACACGCGGAGGGCCAAAAGGGATTACAGAGAGACAAAGGCTAATTCATCGGGTCTTCACGAAGTTTACGTCGTGGCTTTTCGTGGCCGCGGGTCAAATCGTTCGTGACAGCGATGACACGTCATCTCCTCCAGGCCACGACAAAGACGAACGACTCGGGACCCCAAGGGCTCCGGCCCTGTACCTCAAAAATTATTTATTCAGAGACATTCAAGCCCATGGGAGGGACGAAAAAAATGTTTGACCCCAAACAAGGACCACCCCAATATATACCCACGTATTACGAATTTTCAGACCGATCGACAAATCGGTTATGACGTCATCGAACGATGATCCAAGGTACCAAAGGTACCAAAGGTACCTTGGATCCCCGATTTCCGATTTAGAGGCGGTTCGATAGAGTCATTTGCTTGGATAACTGGCTGGGAATGGGTTCGTTGGCATAGCTGCGGCTGACTCACAAAACTCAACCCCCTCCCCCTCGGCTAGGCGACGTCATCCCCCGAGGGCGTGTGTGTGTGTGTGTGTGAGTCCCGTAACGCGCCTTCGAGCATTTCCCCGATGCAGTCGAGCTGTTTGCCAGACGATGCGGCGCAAGCTTCTCGAGGAACGAGGAACCAAGGGGTTGAAGGGAGAAAGGTGTGGGAGGGGGTGGAACTGTTTTGGGCGGGTTCGTCGAAGCCACATTGCCACGAAACAACGTCAACCCGAAGCTTGATAAGGCTACGCGTCTATAAACCATCTTCAAACCGTGGCTCAGAATCCCATCAAGAAGTTTGCTGGGCTTGGGGGATGGTTTGGGGGGGGGGGATGCAACCCGGTGTACGGTTAATAATGCGCGTTGCACGCATCTTGCACGATCCCGTGACGCTAACTACGGACCGTCGGCGAAGATTGTTCGAACGTGGGAAAGGGCTGAGGGGGTGGAAAAGGGGCGAGGGAATGGGGGGGGGGTGTACTCGAGAGAATATTTTCGTTGGAAAAGTTTGAATGGTGTAATTACGGGGTATGATAATCGTGCGGTGAGGTTTGATGAGATTGTCGGTTGGGGGTTGTTGGCACGTGCTTTTCGAAGCTATATGTAGCTATTCGAAATTAGAATTTTGGAGTATGGGGTTTTGTGAATGGAATGATATTTGGACGACGATGGGATGATGGATTTGATTTTTGGGAGCAGTAGTCGCGGTGCGAAGTGGTCAGACGTGGTTTCGACGGTGCGAAAATTCGAAACTGCATGTTCCGACCGTGCACGGTTACGAAAGTCCATGGGATCCGAACGGGCTGAGTCTCGAAAGGCGAGAGACTTTCGGTGTCTGGACGTCGTAGACGATCCGAAGAATTCACCACTGCCAAGATCTCGCGCCCTCGTACCAACCCCGGGAAAAGAAAATCCCACCCCCTTCCCCTCCGCCCCTTCCGGGAACTCTACTCGCGCGACACGACTCTGTGTCATTTTTAAAAGTCGAAACGCTCGTCGAGTCGTTTTTGCGTTGCTACTCGCTTCTCTGGGTCTTGGCTCTTCGTGCATGCCGTTGCTCTCGCGTTGCTGCCAACGAAACGTGAAAAAACGAGAAAAAAGACGAAAACGAAAATGGAAAATGAGCGAAAGAACCGGGGAGGGAAGGGGCGGAAGGGAGGGGGGGGGTGGGGGGACAGCCTCATGTCGCTCGTGCTGTGGAAAAAGCTACTTAAAACTTTTTAAGCGTCCCCTAAGTGACGTTACGAGGCAATTATTTGGCTTTCCTCTCTGTCAGTTTCCACTCGAGAAGAGTTTCGGGAGAACCCGGGACTTATATTCACGTTCGAGTTATTCCCCGCGTGGCTCGTCCACTCACCGGACTCCTAGTCCCTTCGAGTCATTTTAGTTAAAAAAAAAAAAAAAAAAAATTATTTTTTTGCATTTTTTTTTCAATTTCTCGTGAAATTTTTTTCTCAATCGGAATATTTTTTATTCTTTACTTTTCCTTTTTTATTCTCTGAGCTTCGATTTTTTTTCTTGTTTTCGTTTTTTATTTTTTTTTTTTGTTTTTCGATTCTAAGTTTGCGAAGCTCGTTCAAATTTGCCTCGAAAGTTTTCATAACTGATAATCATGAAAATTCCGAATAAAAAAGAAAATCGAGTCTCGATGGAAAAATCGAAGAAATGATGAAACATTTTAATTTGGCTAATCATTTTATAAGAAGAAAAAAAAACAAACGTGAAAACTTTTTTTTACAATCTCATTTCTTCCCTTTTTAATATTTGTCTGACAAAAAATGTACAAAAAAAAAAAATTGAGGCGGAAATAGAAAATTGAAAAACGTAAAGAAAAACCATAACTCGATCGTACGATGAGTCAAATTAACAATTCCATTGTCCCATTACTATTCAATGAAGAAAAAAAAAATTATCGAAAAAAAAAAGAATTATTCATTAAATAAAAAAATGTTTCGAAAACAGTTCGGTGAAAACTTTTGAGATTGACTGTACGGTAAACTCTTACTTTCTACAGGTTCGTTGTATACTACAACGTATTACTATCACCGTGGCATTTGGTACGAACGTGAATGGAACGTCGACGTCGTTCCGACCGGGGTCCCCCTTTCCACCTCCCGCCCGCCCGCCTTGTCGGTCGTACGGCGGTAAAGAGCGGTTGGCGGCCAGGAGCGTAGAGGGGCTGGGGGGGTTCGGTAGTTTTCCCCTTCCAATCCCTTTTTATCTGATGCTCGCAACGTAAAATCGATAGAGAGTCGCGTGCGCGACTCGCGTTATCCACCTGCTCATTGCGGAAGTCTCGGCGCCGACGTGTCGTCCTCGTCGTATCCACCGTCGAGCTGAATAACCCCCTTGGGGCGACCCAAGAGCTTGCACGCTTTTTTAAAAATTTTATTTTTTAATTTTTTTAATTTTTTCATTTTTTTATCTGCGTATATAAATAAGATGAATTCGTTTTACGATGCAATTCGTCACTGTCGATGAGACTCATGAAGTGGAAGGGGGGGGGGGAGGGGGGAGGGTTAATATCTCGCACCTTCGTCTCGATTGCTTCTCTGGATAAATTTGTCAATTATAAAAATTATGTAATAATTCATAATAATTATTATGTACTCGAAATTATCGAATTATTTTCAGAAAAAAAAAAATAATTCAATGCAACAAATTATTTTCAGAAAAAAAATAATTCAATACAATGAATTATTTCAAGAAGATAGTAATTCAATATAATGAATTATTTCAAGAAGATGGTCATTCAATATAACGAATTATTTCAAGAAGATAATTATTCAATATAACAAATTATTTCAAGAAGATGATAATTCAATTCTTTGATAATTCCACTGTCAGCGAAACAATGGAAATTAAATATTCGAAAATAAATTAATAAAAAATGAATAAAATAAATAATTGCAGAGTAAAAAAAAAAAAAAACAATAATTTGAAACGAATGAATGACGATTTTCTGCATTGTCGGAGCGAGATTTGAAAAATCTAATAATATAATAATAAAAATGATGAGAAAGAAAAAATTATCGGAAAGAAATGAAGTTTGAAATGAAAAATGTTGAGACAGAAGGAGAAACGTCGCAAGAATCCGGTAGTCGATGCTGTGTCATTCACAAGTCCCGTGTGAGTCGTCGGGCGTCGTCGAACGTTGCATGCGCGAATGGCGGGTTTCGACGGTTGCGGTTGGCGGCAGCAGCCAGCCGTTCGGTACAACAACAACAACACGAGTAGCGCCGGAGACGATGGAACATCATCTCCGAGGCAACTCTCGTTTCGCCCGTTATACGATACGAACGTATCCGATGTATGTATTTCGCGTTATCCGTCTTGCGCGTGCACGCCGAGCGCATACGATATCCCAGTGTGGCGTTGAATGCGCGCGTGTACATTCGCACGTAGCGGTTGTGCGAAACGACGATGGTGCTGCCATCGTCGGGCGACTCGGTCATCGATACGCGCGACGCGCCAGCGCCAAGATCGGTGTTCGATCCCCTTCGGGAATACGATAACAATATCTACATCAATATCTATTAGGGTGGTCCTTAATGGGGGTGTCGACGAATTTCGACAAGTGCACCCCTCAAATAGGTTCCAAATAAATAAATAAAAATATGTGCGAAACCCCAGCACTGTGGTCCAATGAGAAGACGTGGCTGTAACCTCGTTTTGTTTCCCATTTGAATAACATGGGATTTTCCGACTAATTCGATAATTATTTTTTCGAGTTGTCCCCTGAGCACGCGAAAAATGCTTTATTCACACAGATCTATTGTCAATGGGTGTAACTACTCGTACGATTTTTTTACAAGACCTCACCTGTGTATCATCGATAACGGCGAACCCGATGAACGATGATAACAACTGATAAACGATTTTCAACGCAAATTGAAATTTATTTATGTTCATGTCTTGTAATATTTGTGATTATGTTCAACTAATTCAGTAATGAATGCTCGTAAAAAGTATGATTTCATGGCACTTTGCATTTTTAATTCTATTTTTTTTATTCTTAAATTTCCACCGAGGGTGGAAATGAAGAATTTTCTAAAAATGTGTGTTTTAATGACACTTTCCATTTTTTTTTCGTCGTGAATAGCCTTGCGTCATTTTAAAATTTTTTTCTTCTATTTTTTTTTGGGAAAATAATTCTATTACCCTGAAAGGGTTAGTTGAAATTGGATTCCGGTGGTTCTATAGCTGTTAAATTTACCTTACAATCCACGAACACTGTTCGGGGGGTTGCGGGAGGGGGTGGAGGAGGAGGGGGAGGTCCACGAGCTACTGGCACCATCGTCGTCCGACTACCGCTACGACCAGCGATGGCGGCGATCCTCCACCCCTCCCCACCCTTTTTCCCTCCCAACCCTCACGGCATATCTTCACCCTTCCGACTCGGCAATAAGTTATAACTTTGGGTAAAAGTTTGTTCGCGTTATTAGCGCGCGAACGAGTTGCACGCGCAGGACTTTAATTCACCCGTTTCCTCCCTCTCCCTCCCCTTCCCACCCTCTCCCTTCCTCTCCTCGTCTTCTCGTCCGTCGGCCGAGCGCCGAACTCCATTCTCCGGGCTACGAGTCGTAGGTTACGACGTTGAGGAAGCGGAGAAAGATGACGACGTGAAAATAACGGAGAAGGGGGTGAGGGGTGGGAGCAGAGGGGGTTGGAAAAGACGAGAAAACTCGGTGGTTGGTTTGGACAGAGGAGTTTGGGTGGAACGCGTGTTTTTCTTGAGGAAAAGTCGAACGCTGGCCGAACGGGGCCGAGTTGGTTAGCTCGTTACTCGAAGGGCGGAGGGTGAAGGGGGAAGGGCAGGGGGTGAGGGAAACATCTTTTGATACCGAGAACAAACGGACTATGGAAAATAAAAAAAAAAGTTGGTCAAGTGCGAAGGAAAAAAAATTACAGCGGCGAACGTATTCGAACAAATACGAATGTCATTCGGGTCTGACCATTGCTGGTTTGAACTACTTGCAATTTTATTTATTTATTTATTTTTCTTTCGTATTTCCCCGCGACGATTTTGGGTGTTCAAATTTTTTTTTCTTCCAGAGAGACATTCGTAGATAGTTGAGAAAATTTTTCAAGTCGAAATAGCTCTTGATGAGTCTTATAAAAATTCTGAAAGAATTTTAGTAAGAAAATAGGTTACGAGAGTTTATCGCAATGTGAGTGCCAAACACGTTCTTAACCAATTATATTCTCTATCTCATTATTATTATTATTATTATTATTATTATTATTATTATTATTATTATTATTATTATTATTATTATTATTATTATTATTATTATTATTATTATTATTATTATTTCGCTATCCCGCGTCTTCGGTTTTTTTCTTTAATTTCCTCTTTATCGTCAGTTTGCCACTCGAGAGGAGGGTGGAGGTGGAGGGGTAGGGGGTAGGTAGTTGGCCTTGGTACTCACTGCTGGAAGCCGACATTTTCTCCACTCGATTCCACCGGAATATCCATTAGTTACAGCACCGCAATGTTGACGAAGCATGGTATTTCCCTTGTGTAAGGCGTCTGGTTTCCCACACCCTCCTCTCGCCCTACACCACCACCTGGTCCACACCGACCCCCCGGGGGGCGCTCTCCTCACACTCTACGGAGTCGACCGACGCGCTCACGTTCCTCGAAGGACTCTCGGCCAATCACCTTCGGACCCTCCGACACGTGGGCCAATCCCTTTTCGCGTCCGACTTCAGGGCTCTCGCCATTCGGGACGACGAAGCGTCACGAATGTCCTTCGTGGTTTTGAGGTGGCCTTCCGAAGCTTCAAGCTCTCGACGAACGAACGAACGACCGTGAATTTGTGTTATTTCAACGTTCGTCTGCTTTTTTCACTATAGACTATATCTAAACTATATGTAGGCTATAGACTAATAAATATATAATTTATAGTCTCTATATACAGTCCATAGACTATATCTAGACTATGTATAGTATATAGACTAAATAAACTATCGACTATAAACTATATCTAGATATATAGAGTCCAAATATAGATTTATATAAATTATATATAGTATATAGGGTATATATATATAGTCTAGATATAGATTATAGGGATAGTATATAGTATATAAACTATATAGACTATATCTAGACTATGTACAGTATATAGACTAAATAAACTATCGACTATAAACTATATCTAGATATATATAGTCCAAATATAGATTATATAAATTATATATAGTATATAGACTATATACTATGTATATACTATAGACTATCTCGAGTCTCTACATAATCTATGTACAGACTAAACATGCCCAATCCCACATAAACATATAGTTTATACACAGACTATACATAATTTTTTTGTCTCACCCGGTATATAACCAAGTCCAGCGAGGGACACGAAGCGGGGACAACACGTGGGGGACGTCGAGAATCATGAAGAGGGGGAAAAGCCTCGTGGCCACGTCCTATCGCACGAAAATCCGGACGGTGTTAATTTTCCAGTGAACGATCCCGGCCCGGAAACTCCGTCCCTTCGTCCTCCGGCTTGGTTCTCATTCGCGTCGTCGTGGACGGTCCAGTCTGGTCGCGAAGCTGACGCAGGGTAACGCACGTCGAGCGAGGGGGTGGAGGAGGGGGGGGGGAGGGTGGTTATACGTTGGCAAAGGCGAAAGAGACGAAAGCATGGCGGAAAGTTTTCGGACCCGTTGTGATGGTGAAGCTGTTGAGTTGAAGGGTGGCAAAATGCGATATTGCGAAGGACACACACAGAGAGAGAAAGAGAAAGAGAAAGAGGGACGCGAAGATAGGATTGGTCACGTGGTGGAGGCGGTTGTAGCGAACGGACAGTAGCTCGTACGCTTCGCCGGAATTATTGTTGATTAAAGGCATTGTCGTTGGTGCCGCGGCGAAAGGCGCTGGTGCTGCACTCTGGTATCAGGACTCTATCGCCTGGTACAGCTTGTTCACCCTCCTCTCGTCCTCCCTCGCTCGTCTCCCTTCGGCCCTCTCGGCACTATCGTTCATAGTCCGTCGGGTACGCCGAAATGTATGCAGACCTGGAAGAGCCCTTATTGCCGCGTTGGGGCGCGTGCCGAGAGAGAGATATCAAAGTTGTGAAGTCTTTCTAGCTCCCACCCCCGTAAAGTCTGTTGAAAATTTTTGGCACAACTCGACACATTACTCTGTAGCTAAATACAATACAATAAACACAATAAATACAATATATGCAATAAATACAATAAATACAATAAATGCAATAAATACAATAAATACAATAAATACAATAAATACAATAAATACAATAAATACAATAAATACAATAAATATTTTTGGACGGTGAAGTCACTTGTGCCACATGTGTTTTCACACGTTTACACAGTACAACACGTATATACACCGTACGTACGTGTAACACGTTCGTAGACACAATTTTGGTTCACCTCTGTGCGAACGTTTCTCGCGCGGTATGTAAAATACATTATTTTTAGTAGGCAGAGCAGAAGCGTGGCAATAAATCGCGTTAATGGGGCGATTCTTCAGGGGCGGGTCGGCTCGCGTGAAATGGCCAGTGGGGGCAGGTTCGGGGGGGGGGGGGGACCCGAGCGATTATGGTGATGGGTCTTTTCTCCGGTTTATCCCGTGGCCAGTAGGTGCGCCCCCTGGGTCAACCTCACCTCAGGGATTGGCAAAAAAAAAAAAAAAAAAATAGAATTAAAAAATTTATAAAAATGAAAAAAAAAAAAAATCACAAACAATGCACAGACACTGTTTAATGAAGTCGTTAGCTTCCTTCATTTTTTCCATAAGACACTTCACGAAATTCGTCCCTGAATTTTCAGTCTCCAAAAGAAACAATAAAATTAGAAGAAAGGAAATTTGAATTATAATTCAAATAAATAAAATGCGTGAATTATTTTCATTCAACCTCTCACGCTTTTTCTTTATTTTTTTTCCTTTTGCGAAGCTTGAAAAAAATATAAAATAGCAAATTAAAGATTAACAAAATTGCGTGAATTATTTTTATTCGATCCCTCAAGCTTCTTCTTCATTATTTTATATCCATATTTTTTTTTTTTTTGCAAAGCTCGTCGGGGACTCGGATTTTTTTTTTTCACTCTCGACGATATCGAATAAAGTCTTCATCGACGGATGCATAATCACCCCACCGTTTTTTTTTTCCTTTCTCTGTTTTTTTTTTTTTTTTTTTTTTTTCGTTCGTCAAATAATTTTTATCGCTCTTTTTTCACTCGCCCATGTGTGTATCTACGTACGTGTGTGTGTGTGTGCGCGTGTGTGTGTGTGTGTGTGTATTTTTTTGTTCGGTGGTTGAAGTATAATTTGAATAAATAAATTGTAAGGAGAAGAATGTGAAAGGTGGAGAGATGGGGCGCGTATAAAGGAGCGAAGCGAGGGTGGTATGCGAGAAGGGTGATAAGGGGGGGGGCGGGGGTTCGGCTTATGAAGCCGCAACCTTCCAGGTTATGCCCGACGGCGGTACGCTATAATCGCAGTCCAGGCGCGTCGTGGGGTGGCAGAAAGCGCGAGAGAGCAAGGGATGAAGGAACGAAGGGGCGGACGGGGGTGGTTTAACGTCGGGCCCAAGACGTCTGTATATCTTGGGTAACGACGTCGTTATACGACGTACACTACGTTGCCCCGGCGGCACGGCTCGGTTACTTATATACATACAAATATATATATATATATATATATGTAAGTATATTTATATATATCTATAGATATAAATGTGTGTGTGTGTGTGTGTGGCATCCAGGCGAGTCATCTGGAGGCTTCTATCCTTTCTCGTCTTCCAATGCCCTCTACGTGCTTTATTTTCTTCATTCACTCCGAGAACTCTCCGACCGACGGAGATAAAGACGCTTCGACGAACTAAAAAAAAAAAAAAATAATGTGAAAAAAAATATGGACGTATAGAGGTATGTCGATATATATATGTGTGAATATATTAGGGTGGTTCTTAAAAATGAAGTATCGCTTTTTTGAATGATTCTGGATCATGGAAAAGGAATTTTCATACTTTTTTGTCGATTTTTAGATATACCCTCATTGTCTGAATTCATTTGAAAGTTTTTACAATTATTTTTTTTTTTTTTTTAAGAAAAAGGTCGGGAAAAGAAATCTGAAAAAATATGTATTGTAAAAGATGATACCCCAAAACATAAAAAAAAATTGGCAGCCATCCGGGAAACATAACCTAAAAAATAATAATGAAAACAATTTTTAATAATTAATTTGACGATTTAAATATATGTACATATTGAAATCATTGAAAACTTTTTAAAATCGGGGAGCAAGTGCAATAAGAAAAAAGTGACACATTTTTATACAATAATTTGGTGATCGTTATTGTTTAATGAAGGTCATGATAATTTTTTAATATCGAATTGCAACCGTTTTTTTTTAATCTCAACATTTTTTTTTTGTATCTTGATTGGATGCAAGAAACGCGACGTATCGTTATCAGCCTGCGTCGTGATAACCCGATGGCAAAAAGGGACTAGGACGTAAAAGTTTTCATTATTCGACGTTGCGATATATCTATATCTGGCACAGCTAGCGTTACCCACAAGCACAGCCGCATAGTCGAGTGTGGCTAATATCTTCGTGGCGTACACACATTTTCCAATACCGTCGAGTCTAGACGAGAGCCTCTCTTTCAATATAGACATCCCTAATCTAAAAAAGATGGAGAGAGAGAGGGAGAGAGAAATTAATAAAAACGAAAAGAAAAAAACATGACGAAGAATCTGCTCGAAGGTTTCAGGACCGATGAATCTGCTAGTGTGTGCTAGTCGGTGCTAGTGTGTGCTGGCGTATGCTAGTGGTGTGCTAGCGTGTGCTAGCGTGTGCTAGCGTGTGCTAGAGGTGTGCTAGCGTGTGCTAGCGTGTGCTAGTGGTGTGCTAGCGTGTGCTAGCGTGTGCTAGTGTGTGTATGAGGCATACGTGCGTATTTTAATACGTTGGGTACGTAAGCGGTGCTGAGTTTCATCATGTCCGGATATATTCTCGTAACGTCGGACCTCGAAAGTCCGCAGCTTCGTTCTACATACATATATATATATGTGTCTATGTTCTCGTCGAAATAAAGCTCTCTTCCAGCTAGTGGATTAAGAGTGCTGCTGCCCGGCCCTCGTATGCTGTACAGCCTTGTTCCTTCCGCCACCCTTCTCCTCCCCTCCCCCTCCGGCTCTCCGTCCCGCCCTCCTACTTCTTCCCCGACTCCCCGGGTACCGTCTTTCCTTCTCTTTCCATCTTTTTCACTCTTAATCTCGAAGGTTTATCGAGGCCGACGTAAATCTGCCGTCGGGGGCGCCCCCCCCCCGAGCCACTCTTTTTCGCGACGTCTTATCGACCGGTCGCGGCCACGCTCTTTCTTTCTCTCTTTCAATCTCGCTCTCTCTCACACTCTATTTTTATATTTTTCATGCATTGTTATGTTCTTGCATTATGTTGAATTTTTAATAAAACGATTACTTTGGTTATAGAAAAATTGATAAAAAAAAATAAAAAAATAAACATTTCTTAAAAATCGTCGCAAAAATAAAATTGAATAATTTCGAATCGAGAAACGTCGTGAAAATTGTAAGAAAAAAAAGTTGGCAAAGTGCTAGAGTTCGACTCGCCCACAGAGAGCTACCGTACCACATTTTTTTTCACATTACTTTTTCCAACTTACTCTTCGCTCTTTTTTTTTCCTCGAAACGCATATGAGCATACCTAAAAAAAATGTCCAAACAGTCGACAATGGGAAGCCATTGATCACAAAGATTCCGATTGAAATAAACGTTTCAAGCCTTTGATCCGATAATTAATTATTTTTTACCACCGTCCCTCACACTCGATCGAACCACATCGACACACACACACACACACATGCACATATATACATTTAACATAGCTACATGGTTCTTCGTTCTCAATTATTTTTTTTTTCCATCGCCAGCATCGACGATGCACCGTAACCCCGGGGTCCCGGGTATCGCAGTCGTTACCACGATAAGGGCCCACGCATGTCTATATATCTATATGTATATATATATATTAGGGTGTCCCTTGAAATGGTAATTTTGAATTTCGAATGCTCTCACCTTCTAGAACGATTCCATATATATAAAAAAAAATCTGACCCAAATTGCAGCAATCTGCTCCATTATTAACTGGAGCCGCCGAGCAATGGAAAATGACCTATATAATTAATATAATACTTTCTTCGATCATTTCAATTTAATTTCGTTTTAAAGGTTTATTTTGTCGCTTTAGAATTCTCAAACTCAACCAAGCAAAGCACGTGCCAATACAGTTTAAAAAATCAAACATTCGACATTTATTTTTCAATTTCACGTCACATTTTTTTTCATCCTCAGATCTCACAGTTATTTCAATCGCATCGGGGGGCTCCTGTTCACAATGAGGCAGAAGTCTGCAATTTGGACCAAATTTTTTTCAATATACATCGAAACGTTTCGAAGGGTGCGAGCATTCAAAATCCAAAATGACAATTTCAAGGGACACCCCCACCTAAATATATATACATACATATATGCGCATGTGTGAGTTTGCGTATGAATGCGGTTGTGTGAATCGTGAGCAGAAGAGATATTCGCAACAAGCAACGTCTTTCTTGAAGGCCAGGCGAGGAGAAGAGACGAAGGAAAAAGGGCGAGGGGCGGGGGGGGGGGCAGGGTTAGAGGGGCAGGGGGGCGTCTTAATCAAAGTAGGCTGGTGGAGAAACGGGCATTAGAGCGCGAGGAAGCATTCACGGCCTAATTCGTGAAAACACACGGGTTCTTTGAAGCCTTTGATCGCGGTTATAACCAACGACGTCGAGAGACTTGCCAACCATGGTTTCTGTGTGTGTGTATAAGAGAGAGAGAGAGAGAGAGAGAGAGAGAGAGAGTGTGTGTGTGCTTGTTGGCTTCTGGTGCTTGCTCTCTCACGTCGCTGTTCACTGTGACGCTCGTGTCTGGGCACCCGGCCCACACATACACACACACATATATACATATATATATATATATATATGTATACAAACACGTGTGTGCTTTCGAAAGCTGGGGAGAAGGTTTCTCCGAGGCCTGGTGCTTGTCCGAGCACACTGCCGCAAGTCATTCACACAGAGTAACGCCTGTGCACAGTAATGCACTATATATATGTATATATTGTATATATATATAATGTATGCACGTACACCCTAACCTTCGATTCTACCCCAACAGACTACCCTGACTACCCCCCCCCCACTTCGTGCCCTCGTCCCGAGCTTTTCCGAAAGCTCCCGTACTTGGTTTTTTTTTTCTTGTCGTTTTTTTTTGCTCACAGGCTGCCACTGGTGGGCTTCGTTATTCCGCATGAAAAGGGCCGTGAAAGGGTTAGGGTTGGTACGGCCAGAAGGAATCGGGTGAATGTAAAAATGTTAAAAAAGAAACAGAAAAAAAAAGGAACCGAAAAAATAGCGAAAGAGACGGGGAAAAGAGCAGGGCGCTCGGGTCGGATGGATCTTAGATGCGGTTGGAAAATTTCGAGGGGAATTTCTTCTGTTTTTTTTTGGTTTTTTTTTCGCGCCTTCTTGGTTCTCGCTGTGGCTTTATTTATTTATTATTCGCAAACATGAAAAATTGCGCACTACGCGATGAATTTCGTGGAATGAAGATCATGAGGCTTTTTACGGACGATCCTCGGAGAGTTCGGTTGTCCGGATGGTTCGCCAAATTCGTCGACGAATTTGAGTATAATTTTTCAAACACGTTGATTATAATAATAATTATTTTTTTTACACTTACGTTGCAGTTATTCATTTATTTATCGAGTAAATCGATAAATGAGGAAATTAATGAATTAATAAATTAATATGTGACTGCGTATCCATTCATTCAACCATGAGTTTATTTATTTACTAATCCATCAGTTTATTCATTTGTTTATCCATTTATTAATTTTTAGGACGAATTTTCTTTCCAACAATAAGAAGAAATTATTCGTCTACCCATCTTAAATTTCCGGATCGCTTAATTACATCCTGTGTGACCCTCTTCACAAAATGGCAAATTGCCCAAGAGCAAAGTCTCACGAATAAATCACGCATCCTCATATCCCGTCCTCCGAATTCATCTTATTTTCGCCTCATTTCACACACTCCAATGATCAATGATGAATCCATCTCGAGCCAAAACCACTGCAAAAACGAAAAAACAAGAAAATATAAAATATTGCAAAAAAAATAAATAAATGAATAAATAAATAAATAGCAACCACAACGGATCGTCGACCGGGCGTTATAACGGTTATCACGTGGGTCACGGATAACCCGAGATGAGAAAATAATAATGACGATGATCGGGCAAGAATTACGTGACGCGGAAAAAAAATTTCATGGCTTCGCCTCATTCCTCTCGTTCGCCCCTCTCCGATGGGTTTTTCTTCCTTATCGCGATGAGCGATCGGCAAGGTCGATGGCGGAAGTGAAACCGATACGATGAACCGAACGTGTTGCGCCTCACGGTTTCGCAGCCACGGTGCTGCAGTACACACCACGACCAGGTGCATAATGCAATGTTATGAATCGTGTGATGTAACGGTCCGACTCGTGGCCTCTCTATTTTCCACTCCTTTTCTCGTTGACCCTCTCGCCAGCTGCGGCTGCAGGGTGTGTGGAGGTTGAATGAGAATATCAGCGAGATGATAAAGGGGCAGGGGGGGGAGGGGAAGGGGCACGTTCCTGCACGATGCATTCCGACCTCGCGTTCCGACAGGTGATAAAACACTCCTTTTCACGACAGTCGTAACAACTTCGACGAGACCCCGTCGAACTTTAATTTTTCATTCTTCAATACTTTGATCAAACAATTATTGAATTCTTCAATTTTTTAATTCTTCAATTCTTTAATCGAACAATTCTTCAATTCTTTCATTTTTTGATCGAACAATTCTTTAATTATGTAATTCTTTGATCGAACAATTCTTCAATTATTTAATTCTTTGATCGAACAATTCTTCAATTTTTCAATTCTTTGATCGAACAATTCTTTAATCATTTCATTCTTTGATCGTCCTATTATTTAATTCTTTAATTATTTAATTATTTAATTCTTTAAACCTCAATTTACGATCTCTTTGTTGATTGACAAAAAAAAAAAAATAGTTTTTAAAAAAAATCCCAAAAAGTTTCCGGTATAATCTCAAACCGCGACTATTATTCTCTCAAATCCCGTTGAAACTTTTGAAATCCGTCAAACATTTGAAAAACTACGATACGTTTTGAGAAAAAAAAACTCGAATTTGCTAAATTTTACGATTTCTATTTGTTTCTTCCAACTTTGTCGATATGTTTTCCAAAGTTATCACAAAGTTATTGATATCATTGTATTCCTTATTGAAAAACGAATAAAATGCACTACTCAAAAGTTGTCATAACCGAATTTGAACCATCGTTCCATGCGGTTGAATGTTGGGGTATCGAATTACCCCAGTTGCCGGTTTATGGGCGATACCTTATCAGATACATTATCCGGTCTGGGGTTAAGACGCTCGGTCGTTCGTTCGTTCGTTCATTCGTTCGCTCGTTCGATCGCAACTCGTAGATAGCCAGATCTGTTCGACCAGCCTCCTCGGCTCGCAGCGTTGACCCTCGTCAACGTCCGCGATTCCTGGGTCTTTCTCGGGTTCTCGATTCCGGGACGGTAAATTGCCGGGGGTACCAGAAGCGAAAACGTCTTGGTTTCTTATCGTCATTGGTTATTCAGTCGGTTCGCGTGGATGTTTTCGTGTCTGTGTGTGTGTGTGTGTGTGTGTGTGTGTGTGTGTGTCGTCTTGTTGGTTTCTTGTTGGCTTCGTCAACTTGTTACCCAGAATATTACGCAGTCGAGTCCGATTACTCGGACCTTTGCACCGTTTTGCATTCTATCGAGACAAGCGCTATTTTTTTTTTTTTTTTGTTCCTTTTCGTACTAGTACTTTTTTTAAATCTTTGTTTTTTTTTGACGCTCCGATGATTTTCCGGAATGGGCTTAACGAAGTGCTGCCCTTTTGATGTCGCTGATGATAACATTCGGCCGTGTGATTTCATTGATTCGTCGAATACTACGGTGGAACGAATAAATTTATCTGAGAATCTCTCATCTTCTTAAATGTATTTTTGAATTGATTTTTTTTTCTTTTTTAACAATGTATCCGGTGAAAAACAGTTTTTTTTTCAGCCTAATTTGGGGATCGCTGAAAACAAGAATGACTCTCATTTATTTTTTTTTCGAATAAGAGTTCTCGAAAAGTCAATTATCAAAATAATAATAATAATAATAATAATAATAATAATAAAATAACCTTTCACCTGGAATCATCGAAACATGTGAGAAACAAATAATATGTTTCCAACTCGAAAGATCAGATAAAAAATGTGTAACGTGTAATTTTTCAAAAGAGCAAATCAAACATCCCTAATTTGTGATAAATTGTAATTTTCGAAAAAAGCTTGAAAAATTCGCTCCCCTTCAAATATTCAGCACTCGTTCAGTCAGCGTTCGGACAGTTGGACATGAATTGGACATAAATTGTTATCTTCCTTTCCAAACGCTGGCTGAACAACGCTGTATGGACCAAAAGTCCACACAATCAATTTTCCACAGAATTAAATTTCTCAGATACTACATACCAATTTCCACCGATGATTCCCAGCATCCACCCGACATCACCGACTCATCAACTACAAACTTCACATCCACACCTCACCGAACACCTTCATCCACCCCACAATCTTTCCTCCCCCCCCCCCCCCCCCATTTTTTTCTACTTTTCTTCAAAAAAAAAACCAAACTAAAAAATCGATCTTACATTCCTGGTTCTTTCCGTGTGTTCTCCGGAGGTATTACAAGCTCCGGTAGTCTCCTGGAATACAGTGGAATGAGAAACGGGGGTTGCCGCCGATGCCCGTGGAGAGAAGTGAACCCGCGTTGCGTGATGTCGGTCCCAGCTTCGTCTTCCACGTTTCTCCCGCGTTCCTCCGGGGGCCAACGGGGAAGGGAAACCGGGGGGGGGGTGGGGGAGGAGGGAGACGAAACCGTAAGACCTTGTTCCGACAGCGAATCGAGTTTCCGGTTGAACGAGCCCGCACCGAAGATCGCACCGCGGCGTTCGCCTTCGTTCGTCCTCCTTCCTCCAGTTCTCTCATCCAGCGGCGGCAATCGCTGCCGTGGTCCGTGCTCAATGTAGCCTGAATTTGCGACGGCAGAGGGACGAGGAGGAGGGGGGGGGGGAACAGGTGAGGTAATACCGTCGGCGAAAGCAGGAGTCGATACCACGGGGTTCTCGCTGTCGGGAGTCGACAAACGAGACGGGACCATCGAGCCTCGACGGCCAAGGGATGCCATCCTCGACCTGACCGACCTCCATCACCGACTACCCGGACTGCGTCTATCTACATCGACGCTGGGCATTCACTCTACCGTGTGCGAGACTGTACTTTGGTGTGGTTCTCAGCCAGAACCTTTTTTTAATTGACTTGTTTTGTTTTTGTTATTTAGTTTTCTTATTCAGTAAGTTTATTTTGAGAAATTGAAATTCGTGTAATTTTTACATGCGTTATGGATAATGTTTTTTTTTTTATGTTCGATGGGTTTTTGAAAAGTAGCTCGAGATATTTATTCGTGTCTGCGGATTTTTTTTTTAAATTTTGGAAATTAGCTATCAACGTGAGAAAAATTTGATCAATATGGTTTTTTTTTTTCTTGGGAAGGATGGGTAATTTGATTGAAGGAAATGGTTATCTCTAAAAAAACAAAATGGCGGCCATATCAGTCCTGCAAGGGTTTTTTTGATATTTTCAAATCTTCATATTTTTACGAGTGTCAGACGAAAAACTGCAATTTTGTCTCGATAATTGACTTTGATCCTGTTTATCATTTTTCTTTTGACAAAAATAAAAAAGTCCTCGTTTCCATTCACCAAAAAAAAAATTTCTATGTGCAGTTGCCATTACAGAATTTGTATAAATTTCAATGTAATTTTTTTTTTTTGTCAGATATTTTTTTTTATCATATCGAGAGTTCGTTCGATTGCCCAAGGAAAGAATTTAAATTGGATTACCGATGGCTTCGATGGGAAATAGTCGAACGATTAATTTCGGAATACTTGGACAACGTTTTTTTTGTTTTCTTTCAAACCTTTACACTTTTTTTTTTTCATTCTCAACCAAATCGATCGTGACTGTCAAAGTCGCGATAACGGAGGTCGAGATATGATCGAAAAAAAGACAGATTTGCAATTAAATGCCACGGTATGTCGTTCGAGTTATTTGAACAATGGCAATCTTCGATTTGTAGGAATTTCGATTTGTTTCACGGAAATTTTGCGATCTGTTTCACGGTTTCTGGAAACGAATGTCAAGTGTCTCTGTGCGTTATCACGATTTTCTTCGTCCTCGTCGTTTTTTTAAATTTTAAAAATTTTTTTTTTCTTTCCTTTTTTCAAATTTTTGGGACGATCGTCGAGGCGCGTATAAAAGCATGACGCGAAAGGGTGAGAAGGGTGAAGGGAGAGTAGAGGGGGAGGGGAAGAGTCCGTTGCATTCTTGCGTTGGCACGAAAGTTTCGACACGGCTTTCGCTAGTCAACGTCATTGACAGTTGGAATTCCCGTCGCACCTTCCAATTAATGAGAATTCCTTTCTTATCGTATCTGGAAAATATTTCCGAAACGTTCGGATTTGCGAACTCGGGGAGGATCGGTTCGCCGACCCCTCGTCTGTCGAAACTCACGTTTGGAAACCACGGTTTTTCCGTGAAAACTTTGACGTGGGTTTTTCGAACCTCGAAGAGGAATCACGTGAAAAGTCCCGAGGACACTCTGGCGGATTACTGGTCGACGATTTTAAAGTCGTTTCGATGGATGGAAATTTATATGCTTTGAGAACCAACTCTTTCGCCCGTCCGAGAAATAACGGATTACATGGTACTTTATTTTGGGGGTTGCTTTCGTGTGTTTGCGTGGCTGGTTATATCTATGTATATTACGGGGTGGTCCTTTATAGGGGTGTTGATGAATTTCGACAGGTGCACCCCCCAGATAGGTTCGAAATGAATAAATAAAAATATGTGCGAAATCCCAGCACTGTGGTCCAATGAGAAGACGTGGCTGTAAGCTCGTTTTGTTTCCCATTTGAATAACATGGGATTTTCGGAGTGATTCGGTAATTATTTTTTCGAGTTGTCCCGAAGCACGCGAAAAATTCTTTATTCACACGAATCTATTGTCAATGGGTGTAACTACTCGTACGATTTTTTCACAAGACCTTAATCTGTGTATTATCGATAACGGCGAACCCGATGAACGATGATAACAATTGATAAACGATTTCCAACACAAATTGAAATTGATTTGTGTTTGTGTCTTGTGAAAAAATGTACGAGTAGTTGTATCCATTAACGATAGATTTGTGTGAATGAAGATTTTTTCGCGTGCTCAGGGACAACTCGAAAAAATAATGACCGAATTAATCTGAAAATCCTATGTTATTCAAATGGAAAACAAAAGCAGCTTACAGGAATGTCTTCCCATGAGACTACAGTGCTGGGGTTTCGCACACATTTTTTAAAATTTATTTTGAACCTATCTGGAGGGTGCACTTGTCGAAATTCATCAACACCCCCATTAAGGACTACCCTAATTTATATATGTGTGTGTGTGTTGCAAGAGGATCATGACTAGAGCGAGAAAGAAATTGGATTTTGTCAATGAAGATTGGCCTAAGAAATTAACAATGAGAAATTAACCATAAGGAAGAAGATTTTTTAAAAATTATCAGAGACAGTTCCTTTTCGTTTATTTCTTTTTTAACATTTTTTTTTTTATGCATCGAATTTCGACACCGACGATGAATTATGAAATGCGAAATGTTTTTCTTCGATTTCACGAAGTAAAACGATGAGCAAGAAGAGTCCGAAGGGTGTCTGCGCCCGAACGGCGAGGGAGGCCGAATGAGGGGCGGGGGTGGAGGGTGGGTGGGTGGGTCTCTTGAAAAGCCCGTCCGGATCGTGAAACGCGACGCAGATCGAAATTGGGGATGAAACGACGATGACGAGGAGGACGACGAAGAGAACGTGGAACGGGGAAAAAGACGCGGGAGACGCGTCTTCGCAATCTCATTAATTTGTCAAAGAAAAAAGTGAAGAAAGTGAAAAAAAAAAAAAAAAAAAAAAATCTCGAAAACTCGGCGGACCGTTGGGAGAGGGTAGAAGTGGAAAGAGGGTAAAAGTGGAAAGAGGGGGTGGAGAAAAGTCTCGTCGATAGTTTGGGGATGGAATAAATCGAACCAACTGGGTGAGGGAAGAAAGAGGGGGGGGAGAAAAAAATAGTTCCGGGTATGAGACATTGGGCTTTGAGCAAAACTTTTTGAGACAAACGTCCGAACGAGTTTTACGAAGCGAGCGTTTGACGTGTCTTGGCTGTTGGCAACTTTGTTGGCAAACTGTCGTCTTGGAGTGGGAGGAGGGGTGGGGGGAGGGGGGGAGAGTCGTGACATTTCGATAATTTTTCTTGTCATCGCTGATAGAACGATGAACAATACAATTAAATATAATTCAATTTTTGACTGTGATGTTGAATAATCACAAAACAATTTTTTAACTTTTAATTTATCCAGTGAAAAATGGAAAAAGGATTAAAAAAAAAAACATTAGTCGTTTGAAAAAATTATTAAATGTATCAGTTGATGGGAAAACAAAAATTTTTTATTGTAGTATGAAATATTTGTTAGAATAATCATTTTTTTTCCATGGAATTAGCTGGAGACAATTATTTTTATTATTAGAAACGAAAAAAAAAACATTAAAAATGATTTTAAAAAATTGTTCATTGACTGCTTTTTAAATTTTATATCTTATAAATTATGATTTTTCGAATTTTACATAGTTCATGACTGTGTGAGCTATTTTTCGGAGATAATTATTTTTCCACCGACCCCCCCCAAAAAAAAAAACAAAAATCTCCCCAGTGAATGAAACGAGGTCGCCAAACTAATCATTCAATTATCGATAATTCTGTCAAAAAAAAAAAAAAAACACCGTACCTTTGGTCCTGCGTCTGAAAGATCGAGCATCGTCGATGCCATTCGACTTCCCAGCGGAGAATGCGCGAGTGGCCGCGAACAATGAAAATAAGACGCGAATAATAAAATGTAAAAAAAAAACTAGAACGAACCGAAAAAAAAAGATTCGAAAAAAAAAAAAAACAAATAGTCTTCGGAGAATTTTTCACGGGAGATAATTAATTCCGATCGCTTCAAACATTTTTCCAATTCCGAACGTGGCACTCGGGCAAACTCGTATATCCGCCGTTCGAGTTTCGTTGTCGGCCGACGTGAAGAAGACGCTAACGCTCGAGAGTTGGTGGAGGGGGGGGGGGGGGGTGGCGTCAAAGTTTTTAATTGAATTTTCGACTGGACCCAGGCCGAAACGAAACTCGACGTAATTTCAAATTGGCTCCGACGAGTTTGCGGAAATCATTGATTATTTTTTTTTTTGTTTTTTTTAACCCGAATCTCGTGAAATTCTTCGTACGAATGAATTGCGAAGATTCGATGTCGATTATAAGCGACACTTCGATGTCCTGAAATTCTCAGACTACGAACAAGAATTAAAAAAAAAAAAAAAATTCGAAGAAAATTTTTTTTTTTTTTTCTAATTTTTTTTTTTATAGTAATTATCAATGTGTTTCAAAATGATACGGATTTGTAGTGTCGATCGTAAGAATCGAGTCTCGAGCGAAACGATAAGATTGCGATCGAACTTGGCCGTGTTGTCGTCGATGCGCGCATGCGCGAGCGCTTCGGCTGTGGGTGCACAAGCGATTCGGTGAAAAATTTTTCAACGACGATGTGTTTATGCCCGGGAGTGCTTATGCTCCGGAGCAGCAGCGCCACCGACGTTCGCTCGGATGCACGTTGCGCATTCAACCGACGAACCGACCGAACCATTTTGAATCGCTCGGCGCGCGATAAACTTGCCGTCCCATTCGGATAACGAGACCCCCGCACCGGATGTACTCGTATCCCATGTGTGACGCTACTCACGGTATCTACCATAAAATATATATATATATATATATATATATTAGAGTGGTCCTTGGCAAGCCATTTTTTAATTGAAATTGCGTAACCCTTTACATAGGTCCTGAGTAATTTTTTTCAAATGTTTGCAGAGTCTCCTCAACCTATTTCATCATTTACACATGCCTGTGAAATTTTCAAATATTTTTTTTTTTTTTTTTTTTTTCATTTTTTCAAGTCTTGGAAAAATTCAATTGTTTTCGAAATTTCGGTATGGGAGAATTGTTTTGTATCTAAACGGAAAAAAGAAAAATGGAATCCATCTTGCGAAAAATCGATTTCTCGATTATTTTCTACAAAAAATCGAAATTTGATTATTTTGGATAATTTTTCGTTTATTATTTGTGAAAACAAAAATGATTTTTTTTTAAACTATAGATTAATATATATGTATCCATATATATATAGATATATGTATTTTTTTAATTCGCAAATCCATCAATCTGCGTAAATTGAATCGCTGAACTTGAATTTGTAAAAAAAAAAAAAAAAAAAAAAAAAATCATAAACCGAGTGAAAATGTGGATATCTCAATTTTCCAAAAGCAATTGATTGCATTCATCCGCAATGCAGTGCCGGTCGCGATAACCGATGCGTAGAAGAGTTTAAATGAAAATCACAGAGAACAAAGACGATAAAAGTGGATTTTTCCCCGGGTCGAGTTTTTTATTCTTTTTTTTTTTTCATTAATTTTTCATCGATTCGTTGGTGAATGGATCACCGCGTATGGCCATTGATGTCAAGTGCAATTGGAACGACGCAATCCTCGACACACAGACTATATCGTATATCCAATATATACATATATATATATGTGTGTGTGTGTGTGTGTGTGTGTGTGTGTGTGTGTATGCGCAGCGAGGGAAGCCATGTGCAGTTTTTAAATACTTCCAACACATGTAGCACTCGTGTGTGTGTGTGTGCGAATGATTTTTAAACGTACGTCGTTTGCTGAATATAGTTTAGTGGTGGAAAAAATTGTATTGAATAGAAATTATCAATGGACTCGAGTTATCACATTTCAATAACAATAATCATTATTTATCTTATCGTCGTTCATTAATATTCACATTTTTTTTTTCATGGCTGTTGGAATCAAACGAACTGACGAATGAACGAACGAATTTTATTATTCATGTTTGTTACATTCGTGAAGCGTTTGTCCAAACGAATCAAATCAATATTCCTCAAATTAAAAAAAAAAAAATTATCGAATAAATAAAAAATAAAAGTAAATAAAAAAACATATATATATTCTCTTCCACAAATTAAAAAGTGAACTCAAAAGGTCATCGACCTTTTTTTTTTTTGTAAATTTCAATTCGTCGTATGAATTTTGAAATGCTGCGCTCGATCGGATTTTGATTTCCAACCCTGATGCTTCGTTAACTGTATTTCGATAGTTAACCCCAATGGCGGATCGTGAAAAAAAAAAACAAAAAACAAAAAAAAAAAAACGGATTTCCGGAAATCTCCGGCGTTAAATTAACGTTTGGCCGGGGGGTTTTGATTGAAAACTCGCGAGGTGCACACGGTTTCGAGACGGAACGACGCACGGGGGAACCGCGAGCAACCACGACCGGAAATAGCACGTGAGCGGATTAATCGATCGATCGATCGATCCGTTAGCGTCGATCGGCTGCATGCGCTGCTGCTCCGTGCGAACGCAGACGTACGAAACTGCTTGTGCACGACCACGTGTCCATACTCAGATCGAAAGCCAATTTTGCTCATGCGATTTTTATTTTTCATCCTTATAATTATTTCTTCTTTGAAAATTTTAATTTTATTTTTTTTGCAAATTTTTTTGTTGCATTAACATCTTTTTATTCTTCAATTTTCCTTTTAGATATTGAATTCGACAATTATTTGCAACATTTTATGAACGAATAAATAAATAAATAAAATTTGTAGCCTGATTCAAAAAATGTATGTCTCTCTATCTCACTCTTTTTGTATTTTATTTTTTTTTTTTTTTGCGTAAATATTTTTTGTCATTCTTCGATATTCTTTTTTGATTGCAATTTTTTTTTTTTTCAATTTTTACTGCGAAAATTATTTTCAAAATTTAATGAATAAATAAATAAATGAATGAATGAATAAATAAATAAATAAATAAATAAATAAATGTCTTCGCACGATTTAACATTAAATGACTTAGCGGGTGTGAAAAAAAGTAGTCCAAATAATATTAATAATAATAAATATAATAATAATAATAATAATAATGATGGAAGAAAAGAAATATTGTTTACGCGCGATATTTCAAGGACAGCGCATACTCGTTTTTGATTATAAATCCTTCTTCCCTGCAGGAGTGTTTCTTCCCCGACTCGCGTCTCTCCGTCGCATCCTTCCTCGAGGGACGAGACGGTAATTAATAACGTCGTTGAGCCGAGAATCTTATTTTACACGGGCAAAAACATATCGCGCCCATGAACGACGCTGTTGACGCGTAAAATTGTCTGCCATAAAACTCAAACGATGTGTTTGGGTCGTCTTCATTTTTTATTTGCCATTTCGTATTTTATTTTCTTTATTTTTCATTTATATACTATATATATATATTTAATACAAAAAACTATACCACAAAAACACCAAAACATTGTGGCAGCTATCCGGCAAACATAACCTCTAAAATAAAAATTGAAACTATTTTTATTTATTGTTTTTTCGGAAAAAAAATTAAATAAATAACTTTATCAATGCACAAGACGGTTGTATTTTGAAATAATCAGGAGTCGTTTTTGGATTGCCTCGAACTGAAAAAAAAAAAAAAAAAAATTAACGACCGTTTTCTAAGGGGTGAATTTTTCGAGCCATTCGAATAAAAACGTCTTCCCCCATATTTTACATATCTTTCACATTTCTTTTTTTATCCCCATCGTTGATCATTCACATTTTTTTATTAAAAAAATTTTTTTTTTTTTTTACAAATGTGTTTCGCGCATGGAACGAGATATTTTTTTTTTCAACGGTCCGTCGAGAGTGGTTCGAGTGTGTTGTGGTGAACACGTGTAGAAATACGTTGTAATGTCACTCATCGCCCGGTCGATGATAAATCGTGAATTTTTCTGGCCAGGCTCGAGGGAAGGGGAGAGGGGCGAAAGGGAGGAGAGGGAGGAGGAGGAGGATTAGAAACGTCGAGGAATGTCGCGGATCGGTTCAAAGAAAACGGCAACGCAGTTGCGAAGCATTTGTCGATGACACGCATGTGTTGCTCGAGGCAGCTTGTGCGCGCATGCGCGTTATGGTCGAGGCGTCATAAATACCTTTCGACGATAGTCGCAACGATCCGTCGGTAATTAACAATTGTCGGTTTGTTGGAGTAACAGCGAGGCTCGTAATTTCCACGGTTCGAGAGATGGTAATTAATGCACGAATCAGTGCCACGGAGGAGGGGGGGGGGTGGAGATTTGCTCGAAGAGTGAGAGAGAAGTAGAGAGAGAAATTTCGCACGAGTTAAATATAATTTAGTTGGGTTACGTATCAACGGATTGATTCCTATGTATAGCTGACTATTAATATTGCGTGTTGATCGTTTTCAGTATTTGATTCGATCGACCGTGCAAATCTCTGATGCATTTGGAGTTGCATGGTTTATTATTATTATTATCATTATTTTTTGATTTTTAATTATGCACATGAAAATTTTGTTAACTGTTTCAATTAAATCTATCTCAATGATAATTTTCTTTTTAAATACAGTGTTTTGAATTTTCTTGTTATTGATTGATCTATTTCATATTTTATTTTGAATGAAATTATATTTATTATCTTGCTGTTATTTTTTTTTTAATTTCTAATTATTCACATGATAATTTCGTTACCCTATTTGAATGAAATTTATCGTAACAATTATTTATTTTAAATAAAATTATATTTCGTATTCCACTGTTATTTTTTTTTCTTCTCGTCGATGAAATTATATTTCTGATTCCAATTTTTCAAATTTCGAACGCTACTGCAATAATGAAATTGGAATTGTACACACTTCACTCGATTGCTAAAAATCCTCAATCAGATTGAAATAAAACAGAAAAAAAAAAAAAAACAATTCTATAATTCTTCGATGTAATAATTTGCCATTCAAAATAATACACAATTTCTCACATATTCATAAACATTTTCACTTCCCTCATATTTTATAAACTTCAAATACTTTAATTGTCAAAAATAAAAAACGATAACGTTTATTTATTTTTTTTTTTTCAAACTTCAAACACTTTTCACTAGCTCATTGCAGACAATAAACACCGTACAGTTACATCGTAATGTATAATTCCCATTGATATTCACACATGTTGTCGTTCCATATAAATTTTTCAAAAAAAAAAAAAAAAAAAAAAAAAAAAAAACTTTCCTCATGTCCACAAAATATATCTATATATATATGAATTTATCAGATGTGAATATCATACGTCAGTTGCAGCCTTTGGAATTGAAATTGTGGAGTGTGTAGCATGTAGAGAGGACCGGCAGCATTACCGTTTCATCTGACAGAAGTTGCGTACCATCCTCCCCCCCCCCTCACCATCTCCACCCTCCTCACACTCATCCTCATCCTCATTCCTCCACGGCAGAGCGTTATTTTATAATCCAACTTTGGGCAGCTTCGGTATAGCGAGCAAAGTCGAGTTACATAGCCTTCCCCCCTCGCTTCTCCCCACCCCTCGTGATATTACTACCCGGTACTCTTTGTACGTCCGAGCACGGGGTAAAAGTTTAGTCGCAACGAGAGAGATAGCGACGCGGCTATCCAACCGTGTGCCCTCACGTTCTCTCGTTTCGTCGGGGACTTAAATTCCCGACGCGCTTCGACGTTTTCACCGGCTTACACCCTTCGGGCTTGTCCACGTTTTCACCACTAGCTGTTTCTCCGTCTCCGTCGCACTGTGTCGTGCTGCTGCACTTTTCGAGCTTTTTCGGATTTTTCATCTTTCTCGACTCCATCGTCCTCTTCTTTCTTTCGTTTGGCGAGAGAGAATGTTTTTTTTTTGTTTAACATTTTTTTTTTATTTGCTTCGCCGGAGGAAAGGCTTTTCGATGACGTAAACAATGTGAGGAGCGGATTTGCTCCTTTTGATTGGAAATGTTCATTCGTCACGAAATATATATCGATATACTATATTTATTTATTTTTTTTTATCAATGAATAGCTTGTTTGGAAATATCGTTGTTTCATTTTTCTTTGAGATATAAATTTTGAAATGATCTTGGTTGGTGAAAATTTATTTTAAATTATTATTATTATTATTATTGTTATTATTAATTTATTTACTTTTTTCAAGCTATCGTTATTTTTATTGAGATGAAATGTATTTGGCGATAAAATTTTTTGTTACTCATTGATAACACGTTTTAACGTAATTATTGTTGATGAACATTTGTTTTGAATCGTCATTATCATTATCATTATTATTATTTTTCTAGAGATATATTTAATGATACTATTTTATATTATATTTTCCATCATCGGATATTATTTTCCACGAAAAAATGCACGGTTTCAAAAACAATAAATAAATAATAATGAAAAAAACAAAAAAAAAACTAATATTCTCCTCAGCAGCGTGATCGTTATGACCAACAATATGGCGTTCCGGGGGATCCAAGGGGTTCGAAATATCGCGAGAGTCTGATTATCGTTCGAGCAATTTAATTTTACTCGGACCCATACCGAACCCCGGTGCGTTCCGAAATATTTTCATCGAACGGATCGCACCGGGCCGAAGAATTGCGAAGGCTTCTCGATGAACGTGGGCGAGGGGAGGAGGAGAGGAGGGGGGGGGGGTGAAGGATTCTGCGAATAGAATGGATTATTGCCGGAGGGAAGCGGGACAAGTGGACGAGGGAACGAAGGAGGGGGAGGGGGGAAGTGGGGTCCGATCGGAATTCTGGAATTGAGAAGCCGATGTCCCGATGGCGGTCGCATTCCGTTCAGACGACGATTCCTGTACGTTCTCTCTCTCTCTCTCTGTGTGTGTGTGTGTTCCTTCATACGTCTCGAGGGGGTTGGTTTCGTCGAAACGGTCAGCGCTTGCCGCGGTTTCCGTATCTTCGATGATCGATGACAACCGCCCGATCGTGATCGTCGCCAAACGTCTTCGAAGGAACATCGAAGACCGAAACCCCGGACAACAGAGACCGGCATTGTTGAAAATTCGATTCGGGCGTTCGAAATTCCGCGAACGCTTTGGCGTAATAACGATTGCTCAATTTCATCGATTTTACGAACCACTTCGTGCATATATGAATATATATGTATAAATATATATATATATATATAATTCCAATATGAAGAAAAATGTCTCGTACCTATTTTGTCGACTATTAAATTTTTAGATGAAAGTTTTAAAAGTGTTAATCAGTGCAAAATGTATATCAAAGATACTCAATACATTTTTATCTTCCTGTCGAAACGCTGGCTGAACAACGCTATATAGACCAAAAGTCCACATGAACAATGTTGCAGAGAATTAAAATTCCTACAAAAAAGTCCCCGACGGCATATATCCAACATCGATAGTTTACGCGTGGGAAACCTCGAAAGTCGGGCAATGTAGTCTCGTGGCCGGCGGACGAGGTACGCGACTATACCTATATATACACACGTATTCCGAATCTCGACCGTTCCGAGCATCGTCGTTCCAAACATTGCTCGTTCCGAATTTCGAGCCCGACCCAAATATGTGGGTCAATGAGATGAAGATTGCTTTGCAAAATTTTTACTTTTCATCTTTGCATGCTTTCTGATAAAATTTTCTCTGACGAAATGACAGACAGTGATCTCATAAAGGTTCTCAACTTTTTTTCCCTTCTCAAGTACGGAACCTTAAAAAAACAAAAAAAAAAAAAATATCCTTCGTTCGAAGTTGCTTCCGGAGATTTTTTTTCAATGCGCGTTAAAAAAAACAAACAAAAACAAAAATAATGAAACAAAAAAGCTGGGAAAAGCACGAGGACCGTGTGACGTGTAGCGACCGTGTGCGAAAGGGCGAAAGACGGTTGGGGGAGGATGTGGAGAGGGATGGGGGACGTAAGAGATACTTTTCGTACATTCGCTAACGAGGAAAAATGAAATAAAAAGTAATGAGAGCTCGTATAATAAATTACAGGGTGGGACGTTGGATGAGGTGGGGTTAGGGGGGTAGAGGGGGTGGAAAGGGGTTGTTGCATCGTCGTCGGACGGTGAAAGTTGTCGTGTGAGTGAGTTTTGTGCACTTCTGTGTTGATGCCGGAGGTTCTTGTCGTGTCGCGAAGTTCGTTCCTCATTTTCACTTAGAAAATGCTGACGAGCTCGAGATAAGAGCGAAAAAAAAGTTACGACAGTGGGGAGCGGGGATGAGGAGGGTTTGATACAGGTTTACTCAATTTTCAATACTAAAAATTTTCAATATCACAAATTTTCGATATTCATCACCTTTGAAATTTAAAAGAAAAAAATAATAGAAAAAATAATCGAAGAATCGACAAAATAAAAAATAAAAATGTCAAAAGATAAAAAAAAAAAAGCCAAATCTATTTCCTTTTATTCGATCACACCGCATTCACGATCGAATTAATCCGAATTGATTTACCTCGAAACTGCAAAAAACAAACAAAATTTCAATGTCCATCGTCTTCGAAATAAAAAAAAAAAATAATCCAAGGATCCACATAATAAAAAAAGAACATTACCGAAGAATTTAAAAAAATCGACAGATCGAATTGATTCAACTGAATTTACCTCGAATTGCAAACAACAAACAAAATTTCAATATCTATCATCTTCGAAATAAAAAAAATCATAATCGACGAATCGACAAATTTTCTAGATATTAAAATTTTTTTTTGAAACGCTTTTATTACTTTATTTGGAAATCTTTTTTCTGGCTTCATATTTCGTCGAGCTTGCCCGGATGAAACGGTTCTACGCTCTTGAGGCCATCGTTGATTCCACGCAACCGGGAATGCCTGATTGGTCATTCAGATCGTTCGTCGTTGCTTTTTAACGAACTCATTCATCCGCGCCAGCGACTGCTGCTGCTGCTGCTGAACCACATCGTCGTTTCCAACCCGTCCACGGTGCAACTACATTTTACGGTGGGCTCGTGCTTTTCCAGCCTCCGAGGCCCGCCGGACCATTCGAACCGTCACTTACAGGGCCACTCATCATCCTCCCCCCCCCTCCAACACACCCTTCAGCCAACGAACTCTTAACCCATCCATATATACATATATATCCATTTACCAAACACTCGATGTGCCATTGAAAATAATTCAACGTAAATACGGCGACACATAGAAAAACGTTGACTAACCTAATTCTATCCTCCATACCCTCCCCCTCCCCCCACTTTATTCATCCCTCCAGGCATCTGTATTATTCAATGCAATTATTAATCATCCCAGTGACAAATACGACAATTCCCATCACAAAAATGTCGAAAATTCGACAAAGGAAAAGAAATGTAAAAGAAGAAGTAGAATCGTACCTTTTTTTTCGCATCTCAATGATTGACTTTATTGCAACGGTATCACAATAATGTTGCAAAAATTGACCGTAAGCAAAAAAAAAAAAAAAAAAAATAATAAAATAAAAATTAAGTGAAATTATGAGTTTTTTATCACTCTATAATTTTGCACAAAAATGTTGCAAAAATCGAACAAAAAAAAATGAACGTAAAAATTGTGAAATTGTAATTTTTTTATTATCACAATGAATAAATGTTTATGTGACGATAGACTGATAATATCAAGCACCAAAAATTAAACAAAATGATAACAAAAAAGTAAAATTATAATTTTCCAAACACAATTATTGCCATTATATATTTTTTTGCAACAATATATATACACATCATCTGCAGCTTGATATCCAGAGTGTTGGTGGTGCTTAGAGTTACGTCGTTAGTCAAGTTCGTAGTGACGCAACGGGCCAGGGGAGGGTCGGAGAGGGGGAGGGGGAGTACTGCGGTGTAAAGAAAAAGAGTTTAAAAAAATAGGAATAAAAAAAAAACATTAAAAAAAGAAAAAAACAACGGACGAGAACGGAAAATGAATGAGGAAGGCAAAACAGAGAGAGAGAGTAAGAGAGAGACATAGAGAGGAACAGAAAGACAGAGATAGAGCGAGAGAGAACGGCACAGAGAGAGAGAGAGAGAGAGAGAGAGAGAGAGAGAGAGAGAGAGAGAGAGAGAGAGAGAGAGAGAGAGAGAGAGAGAGAGAGAGAGAGAGAGAGAGAGAGAGAGAGAGAGAGAGAGAGAGAGAGATAGACAGGAAGAATAAAAAACCATAAAGGTTCGCCTGTCGTCGTCCTCGGCGTGATTACAAAGCGGGGGTGGGGCCGGGGGTTGGGGGTGGTAAAGGGGGATGACGAGGATGGGAGTAGTTGGTGTTGGTGGTAGTTGAGAAGCGTGACGAGTACTAAAAGGAAGAAAAGCGGTTGGGAAAAGTGTCGAGGGGGTTGGGGGTTGGGGGGTGGGTTCGGGATTGGGTTTCTCGACGAGACGCGCGGACGTTACAGACCGTACCACGATTTTCATGCACCCCCTTGCCAACCACCCTCCCCCCCCCCCCCCCCTGCGTCTCCCGCGACCACGACGACGACGGAATAAACGAATAAATCGTCGTTTCTTTATGCAAACTTGCATTTAATTTGGTAAGAAATAGAAAGGCATTAATTTCGGATGCAAATATGCGACGGAACTGTGAGTAGAGAGAGAGAGAGAGAGAGAGAGAGAGTATCCACGAACGAGTTTGAGGGTTTGGGGGTTTGGTTATCGTCGTCGTCGTGGTTCGTTGACGCGATGGGGGTTTCGAAAACGTAGAACCAACATCGGCTTCGGGAACGAGAAAGAGAGAGAGAGATGATTATACGTCTCTGTCATTCACGTGCTTTATTTCCGAGACGCTTTGAATGCCGAGCTTTGGAGGAGAGAGAACATCTACCAACCCCTCCCCCCCCCTGGTTTACTTGCTCCGGACCGTTATCGAAGCACGGGAAGGGTAGGGGAGGGGAGGGAAAGGAAGAGGAAGGAGGAGGAGATGAAAAAAAAAGGACGAAGATGAAAAAAAAAAATCAGATTGTGAGAAAGAAAGCTCACTCGTGACCGAACAGAGTCACGAATAAACGAATGGGTTTATATATCACTTCTTTAAATTGTCGACCCACTTGTTATTATTATTATTATTTTTTTTCTTTTGTGTTTTTCCATTGTCCCCTTTTTGTTGGAAATATTTTTAGATATAAGAAATTTTCGTGTGGATTCGGAGGCTCGAAATTTTGACCCTCGCCGATTTAGCGAATGATTTTTTTTTTTTAGGATTCCATTTTGATTCGGTGAGAGCCCTGATTTTTTTGGGAATTTTCGGTGGCCCTTACAACCCTCGGAGAAATTGACAACTACCCTCGATTTTTTTTTTTTCCGTCGAGCTTTTCCGAGCATCGACGAACGACGAAGAGGTTATTCGTTGGGCTCACGTGTTCTGAGAAGGCTATCTCCGATCGGGGGTTGTTTCACGTTGAGAAATTCGTAGACGCGAAACGAATTATCCAACCAGGTAAAGTCTATAGGAGGGTGATGAAGGCGAACCCGAGAACTCGGCTTGGCGGAGTGAAGTAGCGATAAGGAAGGAGGTGGGGAGCGACGGGGAGAAGCGGAGAGAGGGGGGACTGACTGAGCCGAGCCGAGCTAACTCGGTCTCGCGCGCGGAGCTTTCTCGAAGCGCACGAGAAAGCTCCGGAGGAAAAGCCGGGGCTGTCTGTCGCACACGTTAATGTCGACAACCTGTAGATATTTGCGAATGCGTCGAGGCTCAGAGGGTAGTAGCTTCCAGTCGTTGAATATATACGTATGTGTTATATTTGTATATTAGGGTGGACCTTGATGGGGATGTTGACGAATTTCGACAAGTGCACCTCCCAGATAGGTTTGAAATAAATTGATAAAAATATGTGCGAAACCCCAGCACTGTGGTTCAATGAGAAGATGTGCCTGTGAGCTCTTTTTGTTTCCCATTTGAATAACATGGGATTTTCGGACTAATTCGGTAATTATTTTTTCGAGTTGTCCCTGAGCACGCGAAAGATTCTTCATTCACACGAATCTATTGTTAATGGGTGTAACTACTCGTATATTTTTTTACAAGACCTCACCTGTGTATTATCGATAACGGCGAACCCGATGAACGATGATAACAACTGATAAACGATTTCAACACAAATTGAAATTTATTTGTGTTTATGTCTTGTGAAAAAATGTACGAGTAGTTATAACCATTAACAATAGATTTGTGTGAATAAAGAATTTTTCGCGTGCTCAGGGACAACTCGAAAAAATAATTACTGAATTAGTCTGGAAATCCCATGTTATTCAAATGGAAAACAAAACGAGCTTACAGGCACGTCTTTTCATTGGACCACAGTGCTGGGGTTTCGCACACATTTTTATTAATCCATTTCGAACCTATCTGGGGGGTGGACTTGTCGAAATTCGTCAACACCCCAATTGAGGACCACCCTAATATATATATATATACATATATGTATGTGTATGTGTGTGTGGATATACCGTCGTTTAAGTGGAACGAAGCGAACACGAAAATTTCGATGGTTAGAGGGATGCCGAACGATTAATTGGTTTTCGAAAGGCCTCCAAACTTGATTGAGATTTCCTCGTCGTTGAAAGATGGTCCATGATTATCAAACGTATAACGTTAATTATCATTTTTAATTGATATTATCCGTCGAAATATTAAATGGGATAATGATTTTTTTTTTTGCATCTTCGTCGTCGAGCTTGCGCATATTGCTAATGTCGTTTGTTTTTTGTTCTTCTTGTTGCAGGTGAGATGGCCCTGATTGATTTCGGAGATTTTGGTCGATTATTAATTCACGAGTCATGGTAATGTGTGAGGGAAGAAGTAATGAGGTTGTTTCGTGAGTAAAAATAGATTTATAAACGTAGATTCATAATAATGGTCAATTTTCGTATTTATATTTATTTTATATATTCATAATTATTGTTAAAAAATATAATAGATATTGTTTCATATTTGTGGATATTTTGTGAAATAATTTGATATTTTTTCTGGTTCGGTATTTGCGATAGATTTTTTTTTTTTCAATAAAATGAAACTTACTTGATTTTGCATAATGCAGCTCCAGCTGATAACCAACTGAATTTGTAATTCAGTGTCCTATCAAAATTGATCATCCGACTTTTTGGAAATAATTCAATATTCTTTTTTCTGACTCTTCAACTTCGAATGAAAAAAAAAGAAAAATTATAAAAATGGTTATAAAGTAGAAATGAATATTGGTTTTCACATAACGCAACTCCATCTGAATACCCAACTGGATTTCCAATTTTGTCTTTTGCTTTTTCAAAATTTATCATTCCACATTTATTCTCATTTTCCAAAATTAGATAAATTGAATATTAAATTGTAATAAAACATAAAAAATCCATCAAGTTCTCATTCCCCTTCGAATCTCATGAAAAACCTTCCCAAGAGCCAACTTTCCACAATTTAATCCACCTGTGGCTAAAAATACGAAGAAAGCAAGAAAACAAAAAATCGTACACAAAGTTTCGTCGACCTCAGGATCGTCAAAACGTTTTTTTTTTTTTTTTTTTTAATTTTTTTTTCTGTTACATTTATTTTTATTCCCCGGTATCGACCAAGTTTGGTTGGATGAGAAAGTCGAATTCGCGACAAAGATGGACGGTTCAAAGTTTACGACGTTTAGGCAAGAAAATCCCCTTCCACCCCTTTCCACCCCTTTTCGTCACCGCTGCGTTGGGACAACGGATGGAGGTTGTGAGTGTAAAAACACCAGCAGCGAGACAAGGGAATCTCGCAGGGTGGGGAGGAGAGGGGAGGGTGGTGCACACAGGATAGTGCCAATCCCGGTTCGCGCGGTAACGTTTTGTGTTCCGGAAGCGAGTTTACGATCGGGCCAGCTGTACGAGAGTTAACTCTTTACGGTCGTTCGGGTCTTAGATCACGCGCAACCTCGTCCTCGGGTTGGCTCGGTGTGTCGGCCACCTCGAACGTGTTGAAAACCGTCGCCAGAGTCGAGAGGGCCAAGGGGGTGAGGGGGTTGGTTCGAGTTCACGACGAAGGGATGATTTACGGTCGACTTCGGGGATTCGGGATTAATTTTTCGGGATACTCGAGAGAGAAACCCCCGTCCCGAGTTTATTTCCGAAAAAAAACGAAAATGAAAAATCTCGTTTCGCAAAGACGACCCTTTGGTATGGACCCGACGCGTCATCCCCTTGGACGTGACGGCTTCGATCGAGGGGGGCCGCAACGTGTCGCGTCAACCCTTCGCGACGAACCTTCACCCACACATACTGACGCAAAATTTTTTACGAATGTCTTATCCGTTTTTCATTTGTCGAGAATTGGAACGAGAATGGAAAAAAAAAGTTTTTTTGGATTGAGAACCACTGTTTCACCGTTTTCACGAGTCGCTTTTATCGTTGAATTATTATTTTTTGATTGTGGTTTACCGATTCGGTGTTGTAATTCATTGAGGATCGAAGAAAGTGGGGAAAAAAAGGTTTTTTTTCATTATTTTGAGATTGAGAACCACTGTTTGCGTTTTTGACGAGTTGTTTCTATCGTTGAATTATTTTTTTTTTATTGTGGTTTACCGATTCGGTGTTGTAATTCATTAAGGATCGAAGAGAGTGGTGAAAAAAAGGTTTTTTTTTATTATTTTGAGATCGAGAACCACTGTTCGCTTTTTTACGATTCACGTTTATCGTGAAATTATTATTCATTCTTCCGTTATTATATTTCGATCGCAGTTATGGAATACACGTTGTCGTGATTTTCATGAAAGAGATCCCAAAAGACGCGATGACAATAATGTTGAAAAGTGCGACAAAAATCGGGAATCAGAATTTTTACGATTCCAATCGTGATATCGATAAGATTGAACATTTATACCCTCGAACGTGATTTTTCTTATTTTCCTCGTCTTCTTATTCGACCAATTGAAAATCTGTTTCATTCGCTATGTCGTACGGATCACACAGCCAATCGCGCTTGTTCGTTACGAGGGTGACGAAAGTACGAAAATTTTCAATTCCTCCCCCTCCCCCCTCCCCCCACCCCTCATGCTCACTTTCTTTCTCACTCTTCTCAAACAATTCGTGAAAGAATTGATATTGAAATTCTCGGGTTACTTAGCAATTCAACGGTTGAAACCGATGGAACGGAATATACAAGCATGGCCGGAGGATCACATTATCATCCCTCCACCCTCCACCCCCCACCCCTATTACCGAAAGAAAAAAAATTGCACCCTACTTGTTTCCCGATGTGTTCTCTCTCTTTCTCTCTCTCTCTCCCTCTTTCGTCTTTATCGTTTCGTTCTCATTCGCTCTCGAAAGTCCAGAATATGCGAATGAGAGAATCATCCCCCGAGCCAACCGACGAGGGTTGAATTACATCATCGGATAATAAACGGTTTCTTTTTTTATTTTTTTTTTTAATTTTTTTTTACTTCTTACTATTTTAATGCGAGGAAGATTTAGGGTCGGGGTGGGGGGAGGGGGTCGTTTTACGCGCACCACGATCGTTCAATTTCGGATTGCATCTTATTTTCGTCGTCACTTGAATTTTCATCATTCGGATCGTACTTTTTGTCCCAACGGGACTAAACCCCTTGCTGCAAACTTACCCCTAACCTACCCCCACTCTTCATCGACGCCCAGTGTTGGGGGGTGAACCTTGCCTTTGCATATAATTCGTAGCCAACGAGATTCCCGAGAACTAATACGTAGAAACACTGAGCTTTTCGAAGCTTTTTGAATATCGATTCGTTTTTTTTTTTTTTTTTCGTTTTTTTTTTGTTCGGAGTGGCGAATCTCCATATCGCGTCCATTTAGGTTCAGTGTGGCAACCGAGAGAACTTTTGGATATTAGGGAGAGGGGGGGGGGATTTAAAAGCGATTTTGCAGACGAAGTTATGGAAAGAAAAAAAATGTTTAAAATGAGCAAAAGCAATTTTACCGTCTCTGTTACATGAATTAACTGCATTGACACATGCTCGACTTGTGTGTATGTTACATTTACCGAGTCGTTCAAATGCATCTTGAACATACGTGTATACACATATAGATATACAGATATATATCATATGTAAATATATACATATATATTTATTAGGGTGGTTCTTCGAAAAAAAAGTATCGCTACCCACCATCCAAATAATTCTAGACCATGAAAAAGGAATTTTCTATATTTTTTACCGATTTTCAAATTCACCCTGTGCATTGCCTGGATTCATTTGAAAGTTTTGAAAATCATGTATTTTTTTTAACCCGAAAAAGGTCGAAAAAAGAAATCTAAAAAAAAGTATTTATTGTGAAAAATGATACAACAAAATTACCAAAAAATGTTGGCAGCTATCTGTCAAACATAACCTAAAAGGTAAAAATAAAAATGATTTTTATTTTTTTAACTTAGAATTGGTCTACGAGGCTGGGCCGTCGACTACTTAAAAATCAATTTTTTTCGAGACATTCAAGCCCATGGGAGGGCCAAAAAAATTTTTTATCCCAAATAAGGACCACCCTGATACATATATATATATATGGACGTCGAAGTGAACATGCGTCTCGTCATCAAGCTATATGGCCATTCAAGCACGCCTTCCAGCCTCGGCAACCCGGTCCCTCGTTTGTGTATATAGAACGATGTATTCTCGTAACGTAAAGGGGGACACGTGGAACGCGTGTGTCACACACACACACACACACACACACGCGCACATGAGACGTGTGTACCTAAGCGCGTAATAGGAGGAACGTGTTGGACGTCGTAAGGGAGTTCCTGTTGCCGGTTCTACTCTCTCCGACATCGTCGTCGTCTACGTTGGAACGTCGTAGTCGTCTTCTTGGTCTACGTCGTCGTCGTCGTTGATGTTCCATGCAAGTTTGCCGTTGGCCCGGATGGAGGAGGGTGAAACGAGGGGGATGAGGTGGATGTGGGGTCAGGTGCTGAGCCTGGAAACATCAAAGCGAGATTGGCCGTGTAAACCTTCATGCTACAAAGTCAGATTCCACTACTCTGTCACTCGGTCTGCTTGCTCCCTGTCTTTCACTCACTCTCTCTCTCTCTCTCTCTCTCTTGCACACGCACTGACACACTATTTTCCATCTCACTCGGTCCAATGGGCTTCTTAACGTTCATCCACGTTTTACTTTTTTGCCATTTCTGAACTTATATGTCTCTCTCTCTCTCTCCCTCTCTCTCTCTCTACTTTCTGTGTACCATGACTGTACCAACACGTGTGCACACGTGTGTGTACGTACTACAGTATAACTTTCCATAAGTTAAGATCGTCCTTCCACCGAGTCTCAGGTTTTTTTAAAAATTTATTTATTTATTTTTATTCATTTATTTTTGTTTTTTTTTTCATTAAGAAACGAATGAGAAATGCAACGACTTTTGGTCACAGGAAGGGAATGATGTTGTGAGGCTGTGAAGACGTGATTGGATCTTGAGTCGTACCGACTTGAAATTCTTTGCCACCCTGATTTCAGCCTCCTTGACGGTTAAGGGGGAATAAGGTTTGTTTGATAGAAAAAAAGCAGAGTTTTTTTTCATTTAGACGTTCGCAGAGATTTAATAAAAATTAATGAAAATTTCACAGAATATTCTTCAAAAACTACTTTATTATGTAGCAATAACAGAAAAAATAAATACATATCAACTGTGTGTTAAAAACAAAAGTTATCTAAAATATGCTTATTTTTTAAATCAAATCAACCTTACTCCTCCAATTATTGATAATTCAAACACGAATTATTACGTCATAGCCCATTCCAATATCCACCAATTGACACACAATCAATCAATCAATAACCCATTTTCTCATAAACCAATTTCGAAGTTCGAACATTATTTTCATTTTCCAAATGCCCATAAGCCAACAGAAATTCTCAAAATTTCCATTCGGAAGACTCTACTGTACTGCCAACGAACGTTTTGTAAAAGCTACATATTTTTCCAAGCCAAAGCACACATTTCGGATACTGCACTCCGATGTACACTACCGTGTCATTCAACACTTGCACTTGCACTTTTCGTAACATACTTTTTTCTGTTTTTTTTTTGCTCAACGTCTTACTTTTGACTCTCTACTTTCTTTATTTAAATTTTTTCCTTTTTTTTTTTCATTCGAGCTCTCGTGCGTTTCTTGTTTTTCCATTCTCGACGACGACGACGACGACGACGACGACGACGACGTGGCAAAGAGCCTCGAAGAGACTTTCGTGCCAGGACGGTCGCGTCGTGAGGGAAAAGGGAGAAAACTGTCGGAAAAGCCGGTCGCTTGCCGAGGGACAAGCGGCCGAGCTTTGAGACATTTTTCTCATAGCTCGAGACTTTGTGCTTGTGCATACACCTGACTTTTCATATATTTTTCTTTTTTTTCGTTATATATATATATATATATATATATATATATATATATATATATATATATATATATATACATATATATGTATGTATATATGTGTGTGTGTGTGTTTTCAACATTCACATTTGCTTTTATTTTTTTTTTTTTTTTTGTTCCGCACACGTTGACACCATTCCAACGGTTGTTTGGAGAAAGAAAGAAAGAATGAAGAGAAAGAAGAAGAAGAAGATGAAGAGAGAGAGTAGAAGAAGAAAAAAAAGGAGAACATTGAAAAATATGCATTATAAAAATGTCAGAAAATGCTGTTTAGCCGGGACGTGAAAGAGATTGAATTTTTGTCTACCACCCGAAGTGTCCCAGGGGTCGTGAGAGGGGGTTGAGGGTCGAGAGACCGAGAGTGGGTTCCGGGATTGAAATCGTAATGGAAAGGCCGAAAGTTAGACAGCGATAAGAAAGGAACGAACAAAAAAAACCATGCAAAGGGAATAAAAAAGAGTGAGAGAGAGGGAACGAGAGAAAGAGAGGGAGAAAAACAATAAAATCAAACAAACGTATGCTCCTCGAGACTTTGACGTATTTTTTTTTTCTTTTTTTTTCGCACAACCCCGAAAAACGTTTTTCCGTGAAATTCGCGAAACGGAATTTTCTTCTTTCCAACGAAAAAATAGGAAAAAGACTTTGCACCAACGTTCAACGAGTAGATCGAAAAAAAAAATATGAAACACAAGGGAATGAAGCAAATGAAAATGCGTTCTGGACCGAAGAGTGTTTTGTTCAATTTTATTTGTTCGACGATCTCGCGTTTTTCAACACGATTGAAATGCAATTGCAATTTAGAACTCGGAATCTTTGAGGTCGAAACTCAAATTAAATTCATTCTATTGTTATCTCTTACTTTCTTTTTTCGTTTTTTTTTTGTCAAATAACGATAAACAATTTCATTCATCATCAAATTTCAATCATTATTAATATTTTTATTAATTTTTTACAGCTCGAAATTTTTCACCCAATTTTCGTCTCACATTTTCATTCTGTTTGGGACGAAAGAAAAAAAAACGAAAAAAAAAAGAAAGAAAAAATTATTTCCATCACAATTTCATTATCTTCCGGTTCTCTTTCGTTTCCATTTCGATCTGCATATCCGTGTTCCGCGGGGCAATTTATCGACGACCGAGTGAAGAAGTGACGGCAAAGGGTGGCGAGGGAGAGGCGAGATAAAAAAGAAAGAAATGAAAAAAAAAAAAAAAAATGAAGAAGGGAGAAAAAAAAAGATTCGTGCGATGTATAAAATGAGGCAGTGTGGCTCGGTCGCGTTTCACGTTGTGACGCACGGTGGAACTGTGAACCCGGATGTTGAATAATGCATAAAGTCTCGGGCACGGGGGTAGCTCGAGAGGGAGAGAAAGAAAAAGAGAGAGAGAAAGAGAAAGAGCGTGTAACCAAACCCAACTTCTCCATGTTGTTTTTCCTTGTTTTTTTTTTTTTTTTTTTCGGTTTAAAATGTTTCTTTTCTTCGTTTTCTCGTTTATTTTCTTTAGTTATTTTTTTTTTTTTTTTTACGTTCTCGCAGTGTTAACGAGACGAGCCTGGAGGGGTCGCGGATGTGAAGAGGGGGAGGAGGGGTTGGAGAGGAATGAAGACGGTTTAAAAAGATGCAAGGCGGGAAGATGTATCGTCGTGGAAACCTGGAAAAACAGGGCGATGTAGACCGAGCAAGACCTCTGGGACAATGTTACATTCGCAGTTGAATTTATCTTTGGAATTTCCCACTGCTGCCCTTTTTTTTCTTCGTTTTCGTTCTAGTTGTATTTTTTCAGGTTTGTTTTTCCATGGGACGAAATAACTTACGAGGTGGGGGTTCGACACTTTTTTTAATTCAAATTGTAATTTTCCGAAAATCCAAACCTCCGAATTTTTTTCGTTACGATTGGTGATGTAATGGAATTTGGAAAAAACAAGAACGTTCGAATGTCCGACAGGTCGATGAATTCGAATGCGAAAATGTTGCGAAAATAAATGTTTCCGACTCGGCCCGATGTTCCGATGTTGGCATTTCGAATGTTTTTTTTTTCGTTTTTTTTTCGAAACCACGACCGTTCGAGACTCAGCCCGTTCGGATCTCATGGACTTTCGTTATCGTACACGGTCAAAACATGCATGTTACAAATTTCCGTACCGTCGAAACATTGAAGAAATTCGACCAACAAAACTTGGAGAAACGAAAAATTGTAACAAAAATAATAAATGCTATTCAACGATGTGACACAATGGAAGCAAACGGTAAAAAAGAGAGAGAGAGAGAGAGAGAAAAAGAAAAAGAGAGGAGGAGAGAGATAGAGAAAAAGAATGAAGACAGAGTTTGGGGAATTATGGCCATCGGGAGGTTGGAAACTACGCGAAGGTAACGTTTTCGCTCGACTCGAAATCGGGGATTTATGTTTGCACCACCACCCTCCCCCCCCCCCTTCCCATCGCCCCTCGACGTTGGACAGAAACGCAGAAGAGAAATGCCTCGTGGCAGTGCTACTACCCTCCGGGTCCCGACGACACCCTACTACCCCCTTCGCGAGTTTCGCCCTGCGGGGTACGAAGCAGCGTGGCGAGGGGGAAGGGGAGGGGGGGATGGTTGTACGAGAGGGAATGTTGAACGAGACCGAAGCATTGGGGCTTGCACTTGCACCGTTGCATCGAGAAGCTCTCGAAGCCGATGCATATGCACACGGTTCGGTGCACGGGTTTCCATGACCCAACCAGTCATGTTTCTACCATGTTCTGCTCCGGCATTTCCGGCTCGATCATCGCTGTTTGTGTGTGTTAGTGTGTTAGTGTGTATGTTAGTGTGTTAGTGTATGTGTGTATCATTTTCGACGCAACGTCTGCCCAACCCAAACTGTAGCTCGAATGCAGCAGTCCCAAGTGAAAAAAAAAATAAAAATATAAATAAACAATTGACAGATTATACAGGGTGTCCCATTTGAAACGGTACGTTCTCTCTCAGTAACTCGCCAGGAAAAAGGGGGACAACGAAATGGGTCGGATGAAAGTTGTAGCAATCGAAGGGGGAAACACAGTTCCGATAGAATCTATGCTCTCACAGCTTATGTTTTTATGCTACGAGCATAATGAAATTTTTTTTCAATTGAATAATACTTTTGGACCACCTGAAGATGTTTATTTTTTCGAGACGAATTCAATGATACCCTATTAGATGAACTATTTAGATGAAAATCTCAAAATTTGCGAAACCTACAGAGGTGGACAAGCATAATTTGAACATTTTAAAAACGCTGTAAAAAATTCGAACGTATTTGGAGATTGTTACAAAAATTTAGGATAACATGGATATTCCGAGGCACCACGCGCGTGAAAAATCTGAGCGTTGTAGCTCGAGCCGTTGTCGAGTTATAGACGTTTGAATTTTGGAGGATCGATCTACACACACACACACATACGTCCGAACATTTTCCACAAATGTCATTTCTCGATGTTTTAGGACATTTTGAACGACATTTTTAATCTCATTGACATTAAGATCTCGAAAAAAAAAAAATGTTTCGGACCGTCACACAGCTTTCTCTATGAGAAACCAAAAAACGATTAAAAAAAAACAAATAAAAAAAAAACAGAATAAAAATTGAAAATCCTCGGTGATATTCCGGGAGTGTACGAACGATAGGATGTCACGTCACGTGAACGTGCTTCGTTCCATGTGGCATAAACCCACCGGGTTCTATAATACTCTGTATTACATATATATGTATATATATATCTATATCCCTTTCGCTTCCTCGACTGCAGCTTCCCTCCCTCTCTCTCTTTCTCTCTCTCGACTCGCCTCGCTCTCGGCATCAGCCTAGCGTGTCACACAACCTCCCACTTCCCGTTCGTACGAGCGTGAATCGTACGTGAACGCGCGTACCCGCGTTCTCAGCAGTTATACGCCATGCGAATGTACATCCCCCCCCCCCACACACACACACACACACACGCACACTCATGCACATACACGTATGGTATAATAGTGGGTGGGGAGTATAATAGTGGGTAGCTATCGCCCAGTATGAGCCCCAGTACGTATGTTCCCATCCGTCGGGTGAACCTCAACGCGACCGAGAGAGAGAGAGAGAGAGAGAGAGAGATACCCAAGCCTCTCATTCGAATTTCTCGTTCACTCTCTGTATCACGAAAACACCCGCATGATTCACACACACACATGTTCCCACACTAGGTCATACATATGTCTATATATATATTAATATAGATCTATATATATATGTGTATGTGTATATAGATATGTGTGTGTGTGGCTCCTCTCGCCAGTATGACATCCATAATGTCTATCCATTCACTCGAGCGAGCACTGGCTCTGACAGCGTATGAATTCCATCTTGAATGTGTATTGTCGCTACGAAATTAATATATATATATATATATATATATTCAACCTTCCTCGCTCGAGCCTTCACTCCCCGACTCTTCCTCTCTCTCTCCCTCTCCCCCCTCGTCGCTACTGCGATTCTTGGACTGCACATCCTCTTCTTGCATTTGCAATTTTACCGATTCTGATGACAGGAATGTATATGGATATATATATAAATATGTATATATGTATATATTTATGTGTGTGTGTGTATGTGTATGTGTATATGTGTATACGTATGTTTATCAGTGGGTGTATAAAATTTTTATTTGTATCTATCGATTCAATTTTGTTATAACCCAAGTAGTAGGATTTTTTAAAGAAAGAAGAATTTCAAAAACAATGAATTTCTATAGTTTGATGATTTTTTTTTGGAAATATTATATTTTTATTGATTTTTTCAGAATAGAGACACGAGATTCGATGAAAAAAAAAAAAAATAAAACAAATTGGTAAATTGTTTTGGACATTGATGAATTGAGACAGAACGATTTTTTTCGTGGATTTGCTGTTGAAAGAAATACATTTTTTTTTGTTGGAGTGTGAGTAAAATTGTTGAGCGAAGATGAAATGGTAAAGAATAAAATTAAAAATGAAATTTAATACTTGCATCTGCTCCTCCAATTTCTTTCATTTTATTTTCGTTTTTTCCACTCATTCGCGTATCTTTCTCGATTCTCAATTCGTTCAACAATTGATAAATTGAAAAATGAACTTTTTTTCTCTCACAGATTTTCCATTCTATGGAAATAATTCGTCGGTTGTGTGAGCAAAATTGTTGCTAGAAACAAAAAAAAAATAAAACAGTTGCACCTGCTCCTTCCAGAATAAAAAAAAAAAACAAACAAACATTCGTTTTTTTTTGTGCATATTTTTATTTCCTTTCCATTTATTTGCGTAGCACTCGCCCCGATGCACTTGTGCATCGGGAGAGCCGTTTGGTGAGGTGCAAAGTGAGTGGATGAGAAGATGGAAGACCGTGGAGGCTGCGGGATACGTCGAGGGGGAGGCAGAGGGGGGGGGGAGGGGTGAGATGGTTGGCAGAACCGTTTGAAACGACGAATGACGTATCGACACCTAGCTTCGTCTCGAAACGCTGCTCTCTCTCAAAGTTTCAACCGTTTCCTCCGAGGGCGGTGAGGGGGTTGAGGAGAGGAGGGGAGGAAAGGGGAGGGAGGTTGGGGCAGCAACCCCGTCGGCTTTCATTCGCGCCCATTTATCATTGAATAGAACCAGTTTCCCAACTATCCTCGACGAGACACACCGCGGATACGGTACACTTCACAATTGTTGCGTTACAACGATTTAAACCGAGCTTTCGTACCACGGGCGAAAGCTTTGCTTGCACTTTCCATTCACGAGACGCACATCGTGAAAAAAACGTTTTTTTTTTTTTTTTAAATTTTTTTTGTTATTTTGCTTACTCATAGAGGAAGTTCTGGGACGGTGGGACTTCTTTTTTTTTCTCGAGATGTTCGTGTCACAATGTTCATAATGTGATGAAACGTCGAGAAAATTGATTTGGAGAAAATGTGATGGCGTATGTTTTTTTAATGGCATTATAAAATTACAACGTGTAGTAACTCGAGAACGGTTTTAGCTACAACCACAAAATTACATTTTCAATTCTCCAGGTCGATTGAAAATTCAAAATCAATCAATATTTTTTACCCACCTATTTCTCTCACTCGGCAAAAAAAAAAAAAAAAATAATAATTCGAACAAATCGTTGAAACCAAACGCTGTGTAAGTCAATTGTCGAACGCAGCAATATCGTCCTGTACATCGGTGTAGGTTTAAAAAAAAACTATATCTATATATAATGCATTGGAAAGCCGAGTACGCATTTAATATCACTAATTCGTGGTATCTTTCTCATCGATGTCGTTTGGTTATCGGAATAAAAAAAAAAAAATCAGTGCACATGGACGTGAATTGCCGCGGGCTCAAATATATATATATATAAAGTCACACGGGATGCACGTGCCACGACCCCCAACCCCGTGGTTCACAATTTTTTTTAGTTTTCGTTTTTTTTTCTTTTCTTTTTTTTTCAATATTTCGCTGGAGTGTCCGCAACCATCGGCACCGTCAATCCCCACGTCACCCACCGCACTTCGCCAGGAGGACGAGGCCGACGCCGATGCGTTATACCGACCCGTCACTCACCCCCTCCCCTCCTGCCCACCCCTCCAATATTTCGTCCTGTTTTTTTTCCCAATGCCATGAAAAGAAAAAAAAACGGTAAAACGTTTCGGCATTTCATATAACATATATATGTATTTATATATTTATACACAGTATATATATATATATAAATATACCACAATTTTTTTAATGGACGCAAAGTCTATTAAAAAAAAATAATAGTAATAATAAAAAATAAAAAATTTTGAAAAGAAAAAAAGAAAATAAATTTCGGGATTTGCTTCCCGATGATGATTTAGTTGCGAATTTGTTTCAACCCTTATCAGTGTGACCCTTATCAGCGTCGAATCGACCCGAGGCTTAAAAAAAAAAAAATAGAAAACATCATCCTAAAAATCTGGGAAAATTTGTTGATGAAGCTCAAGATTTCTGCTTTACAATTAAATTTTGAAACACAAAGTTTTCTGGAGTTCTTATTTGTTATGAAAATAACAATGAACGAATGAACTCCTGAAAAATGCGGGAATATAAAAATTTTGGCCTGGGTTGAATCGATAACACGATATATGTTGATAGGGTTGAAAAAAGGTTTTAAATAAGGTTTTTTTAAAAAAAGGAAAAAAAAAATAATAATGTTTCTCGCGGTTGAACGACCTCGCGAAGCGATTCTCGTGGAAAACCCCGGAGACTCCTTTCTCCGGGCGACTCTCGTCGTCGCGGTCGGGTTAAACGGATGGGTATGATATTTCGTCTTATGAATACGTAATGGGCGGATCTCTGCAGTTGAAACGTTCGATGAACTCGCTCGCTCGACGGCAATCACCCGACCGAGCGCGATGCGTGCGTGCAATCCGCGAGCCCGGGATCTCGCGCGTTTCAACACAATTTTCGTCGGTCATAGTACGGAGCGGGAGATCAGTGAAAACGGCAGTCGTGGCAAGACGTCAATTTTTTTTCTTTTTTTTTTTGTCGCTAACGAGGCTGCAATTTTTCATCGACCATTTTCCTCAACTCGTCTGACGTCGAAGATGATAGAGAAGTTACAATTTCACGTGTGTGATGACAAATTTTTAATGATTTTTTTTTCATCGTCGAATATGAATATTTGAAAAAAAAATTAAATATCAAACATTGAAAGATATGAAGAATCTAAATTTTTTTTCTCATGTGAAATATTGAAAGATGTGAAATTTTAAAAATTCTGAAATACTCAAAGATATGAAATATTTTAAAAAGTGATGAAATATTGAAAAAAATCAAATATTGACGGATATGAAATATTGAGAATTCTGAAATACTGGAAAATATGAAATATTGAGAAATATGAAACATTGAAAAAAATTGGAATATTAAAAGATATGAAAGATATGAAAGATTGAAAATTCTGAAATATTCAAAGATACGAAAGATCGAAAAATATAAAATATACGAAATGATATATAAATTCTTGATATGAAATATCAAGAAATATGAAATATTGAAAGTCCTGAAATACTAAAAAATATAAAGTATTGAAAAATATGAAGGATTCAAAAGAATTATGATATATATTAAAAAAAAAATATGAAAAATCCGCAACAAATGATGAAATATGAAATAGCAAAAAACAAAAAAAAAATTGGGTCTGTTAATAATGCTCGTGGGTTGATGCACGAAGAGATGAATGTTAAACGACGTATTCGCATTTCACTGGCGTACTTAAATTCCGAGTCTGGGGTTTCGAGACGACATTGCGGGGGGACAGCGTGACTCGGAATGGCGAGCTCGAATTAGTCGTAAGTCACTCGGACCCGGAGGCTCGTTAGCGTCGTTAACCCTGACCCGCTGGCCGCTGCGACTCCGTCTTCGTCGTTCTCGTCGTCTTTCCCCGATTCTTCCATCTCTCTCGCTCGTCCACGAGGAACTACGATTTCGCTGCAAACTAAATACCAGCTCACGTCAATTATTTTATGACGTACATAATTCATCGGGACAGAAGAAAAATGAAATAATGACGACGATTGGAAATAATTGTAAAATTTTGTTGTATTTGGTTTTTTTTTGCACTCCTTTTGCAAAATTGGATAAAAAAATATGTGTGCGGTAAATATTCAATTTTCCGAGGAAGCACTTTCATTTGCTATAAATCTATACCGGGTGTGTCAAAATTAAAAAAAATAAATAATAAATCAGCCGAAAAATTGAATTTTTAAATAAATCAAAACGTCGTCATATATTTTATTTTATTTCTACAGTTCAATTGCAGAAAAAAAATTAACTATCTAATGCACGAAATGTCTGGTTTTCTATTTTCTTAATATTATAATTTATCCATTTCTCATCCTTACCTTAAAAAATCATACACGGTGCGTCAAAAAAAAAATCGCATGAACAATTTTTCTCAACTAACAAAATGTTTTTTTTTTTTCGAATATGAAATCATATATTTAAAAAATAATTTTTCTCCCCATCGATATACATATACGTCATTAGTGATCTCAGAAAAATCATTCTTCAAAAAAAATATACCAGGTCTAATAAAAAAAATAACACGAACAATTTTTCTTAACTGCCAAGAAAATAAAGTTTTCGAACATTAAATTATAATTTAAAAAAAATAATAAAAAATTTTAAGACCCATGTACGTAATTCGAAATCTCACGGAAATGTTTCTCAAAACGTTTGTTCATCTTCGAAGCGTCGGATTACGAGATAATCGAGATGAAGTAAAACAATGAGAAAAAACAAAAAAAAAAAACGACAACGACAACACATTCCGCAAGAAGAGATGGACAAAGAGAGGCATGAAGAAGAGTGGCTCTTTCGTTCATCTGGCTGTGAAAAAGAAAAAAAAACAAATTCACGTCCGTGGTCGAGAGTCTGGCTTCTCTGTCGTGCTCATTGGGTTTAGCCACGGCGGTGGTGAGGCGAAGGGGGGTGGGGGGGGGGGGAGGAGCGGTGAGATCAGCGAACAGAGCGAGAGATAAATTCGCGGCTTTGCCGTGGGCCCCTTAAACTTGCCCGGGCGAATCTCTTTAACGGTCTGGCAGAATGCCATCGCGGGTTGTCTCTGTCTCTCGGAACTACGTTTCCCATACTTTTCCATCCCCCTACCCCCGCCAGCTGCCGCGGAGTCCTTTGCTCTTCTTAGTTCTCGTCTTGGCGCTTCTCATCCCTTATTCCCCTCGTTTTCACGTTTCCCGTCCTCTCCCGCCCTCTCGCGACTCGTTCCTCATTTCCCATTTTGCTTGGCCTCCCTCCCCGCCCCTCCGTCACTCGTTCACGATGCGCTTTGAGCTCCTTGCGAGAGCATCGACGCTCTCGCGAAACTCGGAAAGGGATGAACCGAGAGGAGAGAGAAAGAGAAAGAGAAAGAGAGAGAGAGAGAGAGAAAAGGGATGGCAAGGGAGAAGATGAAGAACGAGACTGTGACGATGAAATTACGAGTACTTTGATGACGAAAGATCGTGGAAATGAAGAATGGAAAAATTGTAGCGATTAAGAGAAATGTCAGTGTGTGTGTGTGTGTGAGAGAGAGAGAGAGAGAGAGAGAGAGAGAGAGAGAGAGGGAGAGCGAGAGAGGAAGAGAGAGAGAGAGAGAGAGAGAGATGGAGCGAGCGACTTTTAGGCAATTTGATTAACAAAACACGTTGTTCAACAAAATCTTTACAAATCAACTCAAGATAAACTATAAAATAATAATAATTAGATCTGAATAATCGAATTTGCGTTGTTATTATAAAATAATTAATTTGCGATATTATTATTACATAATAATAACGCAAATTCGATTTTGTTAGTATCTCAGATAAGTTTTTCAGGATTGGCTAAAAAAAAAAGAACACATAACCGGTGTGCCAAAAAATAAATTGAACAAAAAAATAAGAAATGTCATGAAAAGTTTTTCCCAACGAGCAAATATTTTATTCATATTCACAAACATTAAATTATAATTGAAACGAAGATTAATTAGATTGAGTTATATTGAAAATTGAATAATAATAATGATAAAAATTAAATCATAATTAAAAAAAAAAATTTAAGCAACATGAAAACCCTTTTTTTCAAAACCTTAATTATATTTATTATTTATTTCATTATTTTATTTTGTTTTGTATTTTGTATTTTTTTTTTTTTTTTTTCAACGTTTGCACTATTTCAAACGTGCAGTGGTTTTAGCGCGAAGAGTCTTCGGTGGGCTGACATACACGAGCGAGTGTGGGGGAAATCGTGGAGAGCAAAGTGCGAGAGAGAGAGAGAGAGAGAGAGGGAGATGCACGCCCGGGCCCGAGGAACGGAAGTAGAAATGGCGCGGTTGCAAACGGGGTAAAAGCTCTGTGCGATCACGAGTGCCCGGGGAAAGCTCGGTTTCACATTTTTCGCCGGCACCCGTCGTAATCTCGTTCCTCATCCGCCGCGCTTTCCCCAACGTTTCGGACCGTTCGTGTGTGTGTGTGGGTGGGGAAAACCGGTGAGAGACGCCCGAAGGAAAGGGGTAATCTCTTTCTCTCTCTCTCTCTTACTTTATTTATTTTTTTCTTCGTCCTCCACTTTGGATTCTTTATCGTCTCTACCGGGTCTCATTTTAGGCACTTCGCGTTTCCAGTTTCGTGGTCCCGTACTTTAGAATTGTTTATTTCGTCGTTATAACCAGAACTGAGCTCCTTCTGTATTTTTCTTATTATTATTGTTATTATTATTTTTCTTATTCTTTTTATTTCATTTTTTTTTGCGTAGAGAAAAATACTTTTCTGTCGAAATAATATTTTGTTGTTCTTGGATTTAGTTTTTTTTTTCAACGACTGTCTTTTAACATTCTTTGGAAAGCTCTGCAGGATAAGTGTATGAGAAAGCCAAAGCTTTCTCATAGAGGAGAAAAAAACAAACAAACAAACAAATGTTACCTCAAAGAAAAACACGAAGAAAGCAAATTGCAAGTTCCAATTTGCAGGTTATGAATTAATCCATTGACTTATACATTCTCTCATTCATTCGTTCATTCATTTTCCGTCGTTCGATTGACCTTGAGAAAGCTACTTCGTCCTTGGGATCTCGTGTTTGTCCACAACTGTCCCTTCCACTCTCTCTCTCTCTCTCTCTCTCGAAAGCTTCTGTGATGTTATTTTTTCTTTTTCCTCGCTCCAGCTTTTTCGTTTTTTTTTCTCTGCCCACAACTCCCCACCCCTCCCGGTCTCCTCTATTCTTATATCCACTTCTTTGGGTCGTGATGCTGCGGCCGAGGCCCCCTCGGGGCCAAAAGGGAAAATGGCGACGGTGAATAACGCGATTTTGGAGGTCGGTAAGAGCGTTGAGTGGAAGGACGACGAAGATAACCGCGTCTGGGTCGGTACACCGTGGTTACCACTGGCCGTTTCCGCTTCTCCCCCCTCGCCCCACGCCCCACCACCCACCACGCTTGGACTCTCTCTCTCTCTCTCTCTCTCTTGCGCCTTTCTCATCGCTACCAGTACTCCCAGAGGCGGATAACCCGCCCGCTGCGCAAGCACGGGAATAACGATAAAGCAATTTCACACCGCCACGGCGTAGATCCAGAGAATGGCCGTCGTCGTGATATTTTCTGGACGTCGGGAAATCCTCTTCCAAGATTTTTCCACGCAGCTGAAAAAAAAAAAAAAAAAATTCGCGACGTAGCGACCAGAGACCCGCGAAGAAAGTGGTTTACGTCTTTTGTAACTCAAAGGGTCTCTTTCTACCCCTTCCCTCTGCCCCCCCGCTCCCCTTACACCCGCATACACACGTATATTCTTCGTTTCCACACGAAAACCATATTTTCATGAAGAAAAAGCTTCGAGAGAGGATGAAAATAAAAAAAATTTGTTACAAGGGTGAAAAAATTTGGACGAATGAAAAAAGAAAAGAAAAAAATCGAACGAGACTTCTTTTTGATTTATCTTTTTCTTTTTTTTTTATTCCGTTTCATTTTCTATTTAGAATGGTGGATGGCATTTTGGTTTTTTTCGAAACTGTTATCGTTGGAAAATGGTTTGGTAAACAATCGAATAAACAAAAGAACAATTATTGCAAATAAAAGGAGTTGAAAAGTGAACAAATTTTGCTTTTTTTTTTTTCATTTTTCTTGGAAACGAAAGTGATTGATTAATAATGTTTGAAAGTGATCGATTGATAATGGAATAAAAATGATAATTAACGCAGATTGGACGTGAAAATTTGTAAATTATGCAGACGCGTATATAATATAATAATAATAATAATAATAATAATAATAATAATAATAATAATAATAATAATAATAATAATAATAATAATAATAATAATAATAATAATAATAATAATATATTAAACATGTATAATATTATAATAATATGGTAATAGTATTACTCGAGTGTGAAAGGTGGTTGACACGTGGGTTTTTTGTTTTCCACGCGGATTGTGAATGAACGGGGGAGTCGAGCTTTGTGCGGTTTTGCAAAGCTCTGGAAGTCGAGCTTGCGCGATTATTACACACAGCGAACGAGTCGGCGAAGAGAGAAACGTGATGGAATGAGAGAACCAACGTTGTCCGTTTGCTCACTTCCTTCGTTCTTCCTACCTCGACTGTCCGCTACATACATTCATACATACATATATACGTCAGGGTGTTCTGAAAAAAAAAAGTTTCTCCGATTTTCCGCGACCCTCATTCACTTCGAAGTATCTCGCATCCGCAGAATCCTGCAGAAAGATGATCCCGATCGGACAATTTTTAGGGGTGGCCCCCGATTTTTCCAAAGTCTTCACGTTTGAACAACACAGCCCAATAATTTTTTTTTCCATCGAACGAACGTGAATCGTGAATCATCATTCGAGTGAAAAAAAAAAAAAACAATTATCATCCACAAAATCATGAAAATTAATAATATTCGTCCGTGGATAAAATGTTGTTGATCATCTCGTCTTGTATTATCATGAAATTTTCCGTGACCTCGAGTGACCCTGATACAACTAAATCATTCGTCATTCCATCTTGTCGGAAGCTCATTTCGATCGCACGATTCACGGTTCGTTCGATGAAGAAAACAATTATTGCGTCGTGTTGTTCGAACTTTGCGAAAAATCGGGGGAGGCCACCCCTAAAAATGGTACGATGGGGCTCTCATCTTTCTGCAGTATTCCACGGATGCGAGATAATTTAGGGCGAATGGGGACCAAGAAATCGGAGAACATTTTTTTTTTTCAGGACACCCTGATACACATGCACGTTGCATATATATGTATATATATATATAGGGTACACGAACGCGAGTCCAGAGTCTCCCGGACCTCAATGTGCCTCGTGGGGGACTTTTCTCTCGCAAGCTCACCTTTTTTCCATCGTCTTCTCTTCTCATTCACCCTTTGCTCCCTCTCCCTCCTCAAACTTTTTATCCTGGACTGACAACCCCCTTCCCCTCCCCTCTTCCTCTTTCTCTCTGTCTCACTCTCTCGTGTTTCCACAATCGAGCATTCGTCGTGGCACACATCTGACGTTCCCATTCAAACTTTCACAACCAGAAAAAAAACAAAACAACAAAAGCACATATATATATATTTTTTTCATCTTCTTTCTTTGTTTCTATCTCGTTCTTTCCATTAATGAATTTGTAAAAAGATTTTTATGGTTATTCTTCTCTTTTTTTTTCTTTTTGTATTTTCCTAAATATATATATGTGTTCGGACTTTTGTAAAAAAAAAGCTCGTTAAAAAGTACGATGTGTGGTGGAGATGCAACGGGGTTGTTAATTTTCATTGGATTTTGTGTCAAATGCATCGAGCGTTGCATCGCACATTTAATTGGAGGGTGAGGGGGAGGGGGGGGGGGTTGACTGTTTTTGTCTCCGAAGATTCGTTCGTCGGTCGTTCAATGAAAGCCCAGGTGCTGATCTCCGACTACCGGGAATCCTGTTGCAGTGACAATAAATTAAATTGCACATGTGCACTCTGACCTCTGCGATCTATTTGTATTCGTTACCTCGGTCTTACTCTCTCTCTCTCGATCTTATTCTCGATTGAATTTTCAGTTTCTCGAAATAAATATGTTGGAAATGATTATTTTCATTATTGTGTGGAATAATTATTTATTCATCGATGGATTTATCTGTAATTTGATTAATTTATTTTCGTAACCATTTTGATGTATTTTATTGTTATTTTCGTGATTACATAAAAATAATAATAATAATATTTTGGATCGATTAATAATTTGAATGAAATAATTGTCGATGCAATAATACATGGAAATAGCATTTTTGAATATATATATGTTGTATATATTTTTTATTTTTATTTTTATTTCTTATAAATGAATTCAGAATTATCTTCTATCAATGTAGATAATAAATAAATTGTTAATAATCGAAATAAATAATAATAATTAGACACGTCGATTGACATTAGAAACAAATACATCGTCAATGCAATCAACCCCAGAACGAAAATATCTGCAAAAATTACAACAACAAAAAATTCCTTTTTTCCCAAATATTCAAAATTACGTCTAATACAATATAATTTACTTTAAATTTCCATTATTTCATTTCTATTTTACTATCTCGAAGAAATATTATTTTGATAAAATCCCATTCTATCATAAATATTAATTTCGCTATTTCTCGTGGCTTTCCAAAATTTTCCAAATTCACTAAGCGTGCCTGGGACGAAACCAACGAGTCAGATGTTGCCGTAAATTAAATTTCGTGGAGAATGTTGAGTGTGTGTGTGTGTGAGGATGGGTTGGCACGAGTCTCGGGCGTTATGTGTACACCGAAGGTACGTGATTTTGACCGAGCTATCGCGTGGCACAACACATTCCCGAGGCGCGGCTCCACTCCGAACCCATAATTCGCGATTAGAAATTTCGGGTTCGTAACCACGTCGAAAGCTCGGCTCTCGGGAGTCGGGACCCCCTCGGTTGCATTTGGTAATGCAAGCCCAGGGCCTCCGCCCCTCCCCCCCCCCGCCCTTCACCTCACGGGTCTTCGTACGGTACGATAAAATAGTTTCAAGTTATAATAATGCCGTTAGTCTCTCGGACCTCCGGCCATGCTCTTGTCCTCCATCCTTTTCCCTTCGAGGGTAAACTACATATATATATATATATATATACATGTATGTATTATGTGTGTCCATGTATGCGTGTATGTGTAACGTTTGGTTGTGTAAGCCCGTGGGCGAAAAGTTTTAACCGTGAATAATGGAAAAGGCGACTCTCGCCCATGGTGTGCCAACCCCATAGCCGGGAACACATTATTTTCCCCGACGAAGTATGAACTGTCCGACATCTTTGCCGTGGTGACTTTCGACCGTCCGGAATTATAAGGTTCACCCTCATTTCCGTGCTTTCACGACTTTTGCTTTTGAACAATTTTTTTTCTTTTCTTACGAAATATTTTTAAAATATTTTTTTAATACTTATCATATTTTTTTCTACTATCGATGGGGCATTGGGTGGAGGGGGGGGGACTGTGAAGTTTCATTTTTTGTAATTTTTTCGTTGTCATTTTCTCCAGAGAAAGGATTTCGATTATGATATTTATTTATATATATATATATATAAGATTGCAATCTATATCGCCAATAGGCCATCGACCAAGGTCCCTCAGTGTTTTTTTTGTTTTAAAATATTATTTGGAGGAGGAAATATTTATGTGACAACTGTTTTATGAATACACAGATGTGTAATTTTTTTTCCATTGACCATCGTTATTATTTTGTTGCAGACATGCTACGAAATGGAGAGGTACCTGAAGGACGAACCGAAGCTGCAATCGTACAAAAAATTGCCCACGGAGCTGGACACGGCACCGTGGAACCTCTTCCGGGCGCCACCGATCTCTTGGACGGCGACGACCTGCACAACCACCACACAGTATGAACCCCAAATCAAAATGGAGGTAAGTCGGCAAAAAAAAAAAAAAAAAAGAAACAAAAAGTAAATATAAATATATAAAAAAGGAATAAATAGTAATAATATATAAAATAAGCAATAATACAATAAATAATATAATAAGTAGTAATATATAAAAAAGAAATAAAATAAATAAATATTTGGACGTTTGGCATTTTTTTTTAATTGGTAAAAATAATAAATAAATTTACGTTGTACTCGAATTGACTGAAACAACTATTTTTTGTGGTCAAAAACGCCATTCAATGATCCCAGAAAGATTGATCTTTGCCATTCGTCGTTCAATCTTGGTTTTCTGAAATCCCTGAGTCAAGCCCTAGGGTTGATTGCGTCGGAATTTATTTAATTTAATATATTTTTTTTCTATTGTCGAATAATTCGAATGGTAATAACTGTTTTTTTTTTTTACAAATGTTGACGAATTGTTTGTTGCAGGTGACGTCGTCACCTGACGACAGAGATCCCCTTTGCCTGGACGAAATGAAATTCAGTCCGGGCGAGCACAATCACAACGGACGGGACAGGGATCTTCTGGATCGTCACCTAGATTCCTTGTCCATGTCCTCGGCGAGTTCGGCCTGTTCGGCCCTCTCCTGGGACAGTTCGCCCACCCTCTCGTGCCGAGCTCTCATACTCAAAAAGGAACCGAGCGAGGATCTCGAGGAGGACGAGGAACACGAGGTACGTCACCGCAAAACCATTTTTCTATCAGGATTCTACTTCTTAGGATAATTTTTTGCGCCATTCTATCTCGAGCTTATAGAATTTTTTAATATTTTTTTTACGTTTGTTAAATATTTTTTTTTAATTACGAACATATTGGGACTGATCGTGTGATTATTATTATTTTTTTTTATGTTTTCAGGAGATCGAGGAGGAAGACGACAGCGGGTGCGAGGGCGAGGGCCAAATCCTAACGCCACCCTCGAGTCCCGAATCGGGACAGGGCCATTCCAACTCGAGTCATTCGTCGAGCGGTAGCTCGATGCTCGACGTACACAACCTAAACCTTCACGGGACCGGCGGAAGAAGTGCAATCGTGAGGGTCACCGCGAGTAACGGCCAGGGCGTTGCCAGGTAAACTATTCCACATCTCCCATAAATTGAAAAAAAAAAATAATGAAAATAAAAAAAAATAACAACAACCAATTTGAATCGTAAAACCTGAGCAGTGTTAAACAGTCATTTGATAAAAAAATGTATCCCAAATAATTTGTTATCTAAATAATCATGGCTCATAGTTCTGTCCAATATCAAAATTCATCGCGAAAAAATATCATTTTTAGGAATCAATGAATCAGGCAGTCCATCAATGTTTATTTTATTGTTAAAAATTATTTGTATTAAAAATTATTTATTTTCTTTTTTTTTTTTTCGACTGATTACTTTGCAGACTGATATCCGTAACGGCGAGCAGTTTTCCAACGGTAACCGGTACGCAACACAGTAGTCACGCGGGTACAGCAGCGACGCAATCGTCGTCGATAACGAGTCGACATCACGCGAGAAGTCACGAACACAGTCCACAGGACACGAAACGCAGGATACACAAGTGTCAGTTTCCCGGTTGCAAAAAAGTTTATACCAAGAGTTCACATCTCAAGGCACATCAGAGAACGCACACGGGTAAGTGATAATATCCGTTACAAGATGAACGCTGATACAAAAAAAAAAAAAAAAAAATTTCAGAACATTCGATAAGAATATCGGTTCAGGTACTTTAAATTCAAATGTGGATTACGCCTCAATTTTTTTATTTCCAATATTATTGTCACAATCCCAGTTCATTGTATAGTGAAAACCTATCTGGCCCAACCCCTTCTTCGTTTTCCCCCCAAAATTTAACGCACTCTGACGTCATTTATCGCTGACCCAGCAGTTGGCCTACTTCAATTTTTCTGCAAAGTTCCAAGAAAAGACTTGTATCTCCACCACGCGTTAATATTTTGATCTGAATTTTTTTTCACAACTGTATCAGATGTCACTGAAACTACCCCCAAATTTTGAATACATTTGGTTGGACAGTTTTTTAATTTTTTAACCAACAAAATCTTCCTCATTATCATGTGGTCATACTGGATGAGCCGTTTGACGTAGTTGCTCGACTGGCGTGCCGTCTCTTCGATCGTAATTCGTAGATTAACAACCCCACAGATTCCGTGGGGGGTTGTGCTGTCGCAGGACAGGGAGTGGGAGGGGGGAGGGGGTTACAACAAACGTACCAAACACACTCGGGCACGATTATGCGGATAATTTGGTCCTGAGGGTTGGTTTGAGTCGGCGGACGGGCCCAAAGGCGACACACACACAAGAAGCGACCCCGAGCTGTTCTGCTCGCGTCACCCTCTTCATCCCTCGTGTTACCGCGTCACTCGAATCTCGCGTATTATCATCCCTCGGGCTGTGTTTCCGTCCATCGAGTTACGTTTCCACGAAACGGAAAGTGGAAATCGGAAGCTCCGGAGAGACCTATGAACTCAGACCTCAGAATTCAAGCCGCCGATGTACGTCAAGAAGATCGGGCGAAACGCGAGGATGAAGAGGGTGGGGTAGTCCTCTTGAGCAAAGGGCGCGCGAGGCTTCAGGGTTGGGGGGATGAGAATGCAAACGTGAGACACACACCACACGTAGACTCAACCAATGGCATCCTCATCGTTGGTAATAACAGTGCATAATTAATCTGCGCCGAGTAGAATTGATGGCTGTTGGGGATTCGGAAAGGGCGCACTCGGCCGGGAGAGAAAGGGATGAAGATATGTTCTTGTCTCGTGTAATTAAGATTTGCTCGTTCAATTAGTGGGTAAACTTGTGTGTCAGTGTGTATGTAAAAATTTAATAACAGTTTTGGCGCATCGTGTAGGAATGCATCGTTATAAATGAATAATTGAATGAATGAAAATTAAGGACAAAAAGTCTTCTAGACATCTAGTCTAGAAAATTGTACAATTAATCTTTGTTAGTGGAATTAGTTGGGAAACGTGTACTTGAGGGTAGACCTTTATTTCAGCATTTTACGAGTTTTTGCACTCCCAGTGGATAACATGGTCCAGAATAAATAAGAAAAATACTCTCAAAATTTGAGGTCCGTATCTCAATTAACCCTCCCGTATAAATGGCAAACTTCGTCAGGCTGGCGGCAGGGTTAAGAATCGAGCTAGGAGCTTCAAATTTCGGGAGTATCTTTCAGCACTCATTTCAAACCATATCAGCCTCTGGAAGCGCCAAAATAACATTTAAAAAAGCCAAAATAAGGACTACGTCTGTATTATTTTATGGATGTCTACGAGTGATCCTTATTTTGGATCTTTATTTCATTTTGGGGTTTACGGAGGATAATATGCTTCGAAATCGACTAAAAACAATATCTTTAGAATTTGAGATCCCTATCTCAATTCTTAACCGTGCCTCCAGCCTACATTTAATCGAAAACTGTATACCCGGCCAACATATATCAACTTGTCCATGTTTGAAATCAGATCTGTACCTTTACGCGGTAAATTGAGGAAGAAACAATTTTTTTCTGAAAAGTATCTCCATTATCCTTCTTTCCTCAAACAAATATGGCCTGGCAGGGGTTTCCCAAAATCTCTGGCACATTGCGCACCTCGAGTCGCGGTTAAGCCTCGAGCCTCTCGGATTTTGATAGAAACAGCGGTTTTCGTTGACGGTTTTCGTTGACGTACGTTGGAGGGCCGGACACCGGCGAGGATTGTAATTAACGAAGCCACCTGCAAACGTTTTTCCACACCGACCTCGACTACCCAGTTTTCCCCGCGTCTCCTTTGTCGGGCAACGGCTTTTTGTCGGCCGTCACACGTTTCTACCTCACCCCTCCCCCTCCCCCGTCCACATGCTCTTGGGGATTTTCTCTGGTCCACGTGTGTGTTTAGTGAGTGTGTGTTTTAGCTTGGGAAAGACCCCTGGCCGTGTAAAACGTGAGGACAGGTAATAGGAAATGTCGTCGTCCGACGCCCGGTTTCGCCTTTCAACCCTCACCCCCTCCCGAACCCCCGAGCACCAAGTTCGCCAGAGAGTCCTCGCTTGGCGGTCGAAAATTAGACCCTGACCTGAGTTTACATTTTAGAAACCAAGGAACGATGATGAAACTCTCGTCTGGCTCGCTAGTCCTTTGTCGTTGCGTGTTCTTCGTTCCACGTTGTTCCGAAAAATTCCCATCGCAAGAATTATTTTTTCGTTGTTGGATTTTCGGCTCGAATCTTGTCACAAATGTCGCAGTTGTCGGAAGAAATTTTTTTATTGTCATTATGGAATCTTTGATTGAAGTAATTCAAATCCATTTAATGAAATGCTCATTATCGAACAATTTCCCTTGGTAAAATAATATTAATAATAATAATAGTGTCGGTAAGGTAGGTTCCCGCATCGACGATATCCAGTTTAGAATTATTTTGTCTAGAAAGGAACAAAGTCCTGAATTCTGATTCTACTGTAGATCTTGCAATGGTTATCTGCAAAAAAAAAAAAAACGATGCTGGTAAGGTAGGTTCCTGTATCGAAAAAAATTTTTTTTTTGCGAATATCACGAAACGTAAAATTCTCAAAGGCATTTTGAGAGAAGGTTTTGGGTCGGGAGTATTTTTATAATGAGTCGGTCTCGAAATTTCGAATTTTCAATGTTTCGACAGTGTTTCTTCGGAGGTTTGTGGATTTTAGGAAAATTACAACTCGAATAAAAAAATTTCGACCTAATGACCCTTGGAATTTTCGTTGTGGGGCAGAAAAGCAAACGGTAGCAACCGGATGGGGTCGTCCTGGCTGTTTCGTTGTCCTCGTGGAAGCTCCTGAGACCGAGGAAAGTCAACCGAGGGCAGAAAGGGTGAAGGGGGAGGGGGAGGGCAGGAGTTGGTTCTCGCCAACGTGCGGTCGGATCGTTAAGGTGACGCGAAACGTTTCTCTCTCTCTCTCTCTCCGCAGCAAGCCCCCCGTATCGCTATCTCTCTCGCGCTCGTGGCGAACGACAAACGTTTCGCATCAACCTTAAGCAGAACTGCTAACTACGCGAGGATTATGCATACGGCAGCTCGACCCGGGCGATTATTACTCTGTTATGAATTTCGCGGGAACGAGGAAGTTGAGGACGAGAACGTTGGTGTCCCCAACGGACGATGGCCGATGTATCAACGGTCGACGATGTTCTCTCACTCGTGGATAATATCTGCCCTCTCTCTCTCTCTCTCTCTCTCTTTCTCTCTCTTTCTCTGTCGTGCATTAATCGCGACGTTATTGCGTTTTCCACGAAATTGCAATGTTTCCCAGACAATGTGATTTTGCATCCGTTTAATTGATTAATGAACGCGATAATAACGTTTAATTGAACATTTTTCAGATTCGATATTTCATTCGATTCTTTTTCAATTTCCATTTTTTTTTTGTTTTATTTTTTCGTAAGACGTGTTTATTTCCTTTACTTTAATTTTTTTATGAGAATAATCCGAAAAGCGAATGAGAAATTTTTCAATTTTTTGTTCTTTTATTTATTTTGTGTATTTATTTTATTTCTCATTTTTTTACGTTTGACATCGACGTGGCGTTTGCTGAGGACACTGGTGAAAAGAATATATATATATGTGTATATATATAAATATCTGTCAAAGATACAGAGGGCGCGAAGACGTGTACACGGTCGGAGCGAACGCGTCCGGGAGTTTAATCGTTCGCTAATCGGTTCGCGGCAATACGCTTGACGTTAAGTAGATTATACCGAGGATCAGACAAACATCACCGTGTCCCCTCCCTCCGCCCTCTTCCCTTCCCCGTTGCGCGGTAATCTGCTTAGCGTTCAGACGTTCGTTCGCAGTTACAGATGAATACATATTTTCGAGATAAATTTGTTAATCCTCTACAAAGTTTTTTTTTTCTTCATTATTATTATTATTATTATTGTTTATTTTTCTTACATTCCGAATGAATTCTTGGTAGAAAATTAAATTGCACGGATGACTCGAGTATTAAGACAAATTTCAGCTGACCAAATTCAGTGAATCATTCAGTACTTTGATTTTATTGATTTTCATACGATTTTCATTAATTCATGAAATTGCGATTAATTTTTTTATTTTTTATTTTCCGCATAAATTCCACAACTGAACAAAAAAAATCGATGACAAAAGATAAAGCCTTCGGCCCTTCGTCTTCAAACTGATCCCATCTGAAAAAAAAAAAATAGAATATCTCTCATAGTTTCTATTTTCATGGTCCACAAAGATTTATCAAAAATGTATATTTCTAGAACTATTTGTTATTCAATAAAACAAAAATTTATGAATTTTTCAATTGCTTTTTTTCCTCACTCGCGTTATGAAACCTTTCTTCGTAAAAAATCTTAATATTCAAGGTCAACGGAAAAAATACCCCACAGGTTTCCCCGATCAAAAAGTCGACGGACCGACATCAAAAGTATTTCTTCAAGGATTTTCCGTTTCCACCGTTCAGCCGTAGTTTTCCCACCCGAGAAACCCTATAAAATCAAAAAGCAAAAACAAAACAATGAATCGTGACGACGAAGATGCGGAAGTAGTTGTGATCGAAGCCTCGTCCCCCGGCTCGTGGTGAGATAAGTGGCGGAGACCGTTGGGCGAGGGTCGAACAATTCCAGTGCCCCATCCAGACTTGTTGGAGGTCGTCGTCATCGTGGTTGTCGGTTGTCGTCGTTGTCGTTGCACCGAAGGGCCAGAAGCACGAGAGTGTGGAAATCGGGGGAGACGGGATCGATGGTCGGACTCGGGGCTCGCAAGCTCTCGGCAAAAGCCTTCTCTTCGATCCGGCCTCCAGTGACAGGGTTCTTCTTCCTCGACAGCCAACAGTCCGACCCACGGTCGAGATAGCAAGGGACCAAGGGAGCCAAAGGAGACGAACAGATGGAGAAAGAGAGACAGAGAGAGAGAGTAAGAGGGAGAGAGAGAGAGTGAAAGAGACAGGAGACATACAGAGAGTGAAAGGGATGGAAGCAGAGAGAGAGAGGGAGAATCAGACAGCCAACATCCAGAGAGATTTCCAATTACAGGGACTTTCCGTTGTGGAATTCCATTCCCCGGATCCATTGTTCTCGCTTACTGCGATGGCAGGACTTTGATCCGTTTAGAAGCGCATCGCCCGGAAGATTCTAACGTCTATAGCGTTTACCCTCCACCCCCTAGCCCTTGTCCCCCCCACCCCGCCCCCGCGAACGGTCCTGGTACTGATGGGCCACCACTGTCTGTGGTCTAGCTGGCGATGGTGGAACTGGCGGCGCTCTCTTCTCCTTTTGCGGTACACCAAGATTCGAGGGTTTTGTTCAACCGACCCCTGGCCCCTAACCCCTCGGACTCCCCCGGCTACCTCGTTTCCTCCCCCGCACAAACGATTTTCGCGGGGGAGGGGGGTGGCCGTCGACATCGTCGTCTTCGAACGACTCCAATGGTTTTTATAGCTCACCTTGTGTATAGCCATTTCGTAAATATGATCGTTGGGGGGGTTGGGAAAATTGACTGGGCAAGGTGAAAGTTTGACTGGGGGCGCGGAGGGTTTCTTGTCAGGTTTTTGAAGATTTTTTTTTACTCTTTTCGCATCGCGCACCATGATTGGCCACCTTTCGGAAATTCGTCGTATTATCGGTTTTGATTGGCGAATTCGGTGGTTTGTTTGTGAAATTGATTTTTGGGAATCTATGAGAAGAGGACGTTTTGTTTTCTTCATTCTCACTTAAGGCGTTTTGGGTGATTAAAAAAAAAAATTATTTTCGGTACGGTAAAGTCTAGAAAATAAAGAGAGATATTTTATTTTCGTATATTTTCCAGAATCTTTTTAAATATGCAATTTTGAATTTCGTGAAATTGTACAATTTGAAAAAATGAAAGTTTCGAGTGCCTAGTTTGCTTGGCCTCTCTTCAATTTTTATACGAATATTTATAATTGTTAACTTTAAAAATCTTATAATTGTTAATTGTTATATATAATTGTTAATTATAATTGTTAACTTTAAAATCGAATTGAATTGATACAAAAAAAAATGTGGAAGAGAAGAACGTGGATGAACAGTCGAAAATGATTTTTTTGCGAAAAGAGAACATGCAAAAATAACTATGATAAATGAATCGGAGGAGAAACGACGTTGAAGTGTTGGCAAGATCGAAAAATAATGAAATAAAAATGAAAATAGTACTCAGTAGAGTTTTGATAATAAACTAATGTTTTTGTTTGAAAAAAAAATTAATAAAATTGAAGCGAATCTCGAATCCGCGCGAGCAAAGCCGCGGGCAACAGCTAGTAATAAAATTAAAACGAAAATCATAATAATGATGATAATAATAATGCGGGAAGCGAATGCGAAGTGGGTTGTAGTAGTTACGAGCGTAGGAACATTCGTGCGTGTATCGCATTACGGAACAACCGCAAAATGGCGGAATAGCGAGGTATAATGATAATAATAACAATAATGATAATAATAATTATAATGTGTTCACGTTTGTGCGTACGGTGTTATTTACCGCAGTCTTCTATGTGGTTTTCGATGCGTGGGCAAGAGATCATGGTTCACATGGTTCACATCGAGTTTGAATGAGAGAGAAGAATGGTCGGTGAAAGATGTACGGCTGCATTTTACGATGAGTTAGCATCGTGAATTTCCACGCACGCACACTCGTTCGAATTAATATTAATAATAATAAATCATTCGACGAAAAATGCAATTAAAATGATTTTCGCGACTGCATTCGTCTCGAGGATGACGACGTCTTTTTTCAAATATTCCAATGCGTTAGCCGACAATTCTTATATTATAAATTATTCGTTATGCAAAAAATTCGATATTATATTTTCGAATAATAATTATTCGTCATAATATTTTTTTCTTCAAATTAAATAATTCAAATTATTTATTATGATTGATAGATTTTTTATTGAAGTCAGAATACACTAGCTTTTCTCGTTTTTGAATAATAAAACATCAATAATCGTTGCAAAGATTCGAAATTATTTACATTGTCGCATGATAATAGTTATTCATGATTTTTTTCAATTTTTAATCGATTTTGATTTTTGTTTTATTTTTAAAAAAATTCTTATATTCTTTAATACTCCTTTTAAGAGGTACCATGAGTTATTTGGCCCGAATTCAATATTTACTTCAGAAGAAAAAATGTTGATTGTGAAAACAACGCAAAATTGTCGATTTTTACCAAACAAATTCGAAACTTTCTCGTTTTTTCATCATTTTAATATTCAAATATCAAACTGGATACTCTTAAAATATTCTACTCTCAGAAAAAACGAATAGCCTAATTATTCTCTTGTAAAGAGGGTATTTATTCTGATGAATGAAGAATAAATGTCTTGGATTGAGTTTGATTTTCGTTGGGGGGTCATTCGGACCCCAGTGCGCCGGCTAAAGGTTAAACGACGCGACGAATTTGTCCGCGTTTGGATAATTGGATTTAGCCGGTGTAATACGGCTATAATACGGTCGTTCGGAGAATCTTCTACCCTCTTCTCCTTCGCCTCATCCTCCCCACCCACGAGCTATTAATGAAGCGAGAGGTCGAGAGGTTTATCCGGTTAGGAAATCCCGTGGGAATGTAGAACATGCAAAGTGGCCAAATCCCCGAATCTAGGATCGCCAGTGTCCGAAAGCTTTCGAAGCTTCGAGTTGAGCCGGTAGTATCCATTCGACGAAAGCCGTGATCTTATACACATACATCTACGTCTCTACATGTACATACATGTCTTTATATAGATATAGATATACATATTAGGGTGGTCCTTATATGGGGCTTGGACGAATTTTGACTGGGTCGCCCTCCAGGGTGGCTCCAAATGATTTTCTACAAAGTTCCCTGAATTTGCAGCCCGGTATCTTTAAAATTGGCCATTACCAGGAGGGGTCGGTTTTTCCCTTTGCGATATATAGATTTTCTAACGACTTCAAAATCAAGCCGGAAGTTTTTTTTCCTACATGTACGTACCACGCACTCATTGAAAAGTATCTTGTATTTTTAGGAAGATTCCAAGACGCTAAAATAAGCATATAGTTCACAAATCAAAAAAACCTGAGTATGTCAAAGTGAAAAATCGTCTCGCCCCTCTTGGTAATGGCCAATTTCGAAGACAGAGGGCTGAAAATTTAGGAAACTTCGTTCAAAATAATTTGCATCCAATCCTGAGGGTGACCTGGTCAGAATTCGTCCGAGCCCCATCAAAGGACCACCCTAAAACATACATACATACCATTCATATACATTTCTCTATCTGCTTCCTTCAACCTTTTCCCAGATCCTCACTATTCGCAGCTCTTTCGGTCGCCATAAATTATTCCCTGTCTTTTCTCACGAGTCTCGGGCAGACGGCATGACGCCAACGCTTCGAGAAGACAGCCACACACACACACATACAAATAAATACATACATACATACATATGTATATAAGGTTGGTAAGATCGAGCTCCGTAGCTACGGCAAACTTAATAAAATGCAAAGACGACGCGAGAGAGGCTTGCACGTGCGTTGCCACGACGGACTTGACATATCGACGCAATACCAACCCTTCTCGCTTTCCCGTAGCTCTTCACCCCGAGAGGACGGGCCAGGAGGGGGGGGGGGGGTGCGAGGAAACGAACGTGCCGGATGTCGACGCGCGAGCGGGGGGACGAGACAACTCCGAGAGAACCGGAAAGATATCGCTCTGGTCCTTTTGCACCTAACACAGGACACCCAAACCATACTTCACGACTTCACGAAGAACGATCATCAACATTTCCTCTTTCCTTATTTTTTTATCATTCCCAAGATAACGAAAGAGGAAAAAAAATAATAATTAGTTAAGAAAGTGTTGTCATCAAAACGTTAATAATTATCGACAGTGGAATTATTTCTTCGACCAGTGAATAAAATATAAATAATCAAAAGTATAAATGCACATTTTCAGAACGTTTAATTTATTCTTTCGGTTTCGATTTTAATCGATTATATGAATAATAAATGTAATTTTAATTTCAATCCGATCGACGTCGCGTGTGTGATACGATTTTCATAGCAACAACGTCATTTCCGAGTCTGCGAAAAAGTCGTTTTTGATTTTTTTTTCGTGTAATAACGTTGCCGATTACATTTTCGAGCTTTTACAAATACGATTTTCACGCGGCCAAATAACCGACACGCGTGAATCTCGCGCACGTACCGTTGTCACGTGTGCGTGTGTGCGTGTGTGTGTTTGGGTGAGTGTGAGCGAGTGAGGAAAGCGAAAATAAATCTTCTGGCGCGCTCGAGTATCGTTCTCTCCTCTCTCCAGGCCGATGTAATTCCACGCCCCGGGCTTGGCGACGTTGCGAGTTGGAGGATTCTTCTCCCCCCTCCCCTCCCTTCTTCCCGAAGGAGGTTCCCGACGAACTAGCGAAACGGACGACCGAACGTTTTCGCAACTCCCGGGTCTCACGTTTGTCGCAAGTCGTTCTCATTTATCCGAGTCTCCGATGCGAGAAACTGGGGCAAAACGGACTATAGTCCATGGCATCACCGAGTCCGTCTTAGTCTTCGCCTTTGTGTGTGTTTGCGTGCGAGTTCAACTTCTCGGGAAACCTTTCTGCGGTTGGGGATCCAAATTCAGAACTATCAATGTTCAGAAAAACGAAAATTTGGAACGCCAATGTTTCGAAGAGACAGAATTCAGAACGTGTATGTACTGAAATGTGTTCGAAGAAAGGCACGCTTTTTCGATTCTACTGGCAGTTTCTACATTTGAAGTAATTACTATCGGGAGTCAACTCCCGAAGTTTGAGCCCAATCGGACAATATTTACAGGTTCCGCTTTGACGAATTCGATTTTGTCTCTCAGGAACATAAAACAGTTGACGTATGTTAATCAAAGGCAAAGTCGAATTCCTGAGAGCGGCACCACTAAATATTGTCCGATTATGCTTAAATTTTTGCGGATGTCTCCTCATTGTATCTATTGACGTTTATAACACGGTCCAAAATTCCAAGGGTGTGCAATCCTGTTGATTGTTGCAAGAAAACAATGAACAATGAAAGAATCAATGAATTTTTGTCTTCCCGTCTTAACGCTGGCTAAACAACGCTCTCTAGACCAAAAATTCACATGACCAATATTGCAGAGAATTAAATTTCCCACAAAAAAGTCCTCGACGGTACATACCTAACATCGATAGTTCACGCGTGGGGTAACCTCGAAAGTCGGACAATGTGGGAAACAACGCAACTGTTAGGCCGTTCGAAATTTCCTACGTTCTCAAGCGCGTTCTGAATTTTGGTCGTTCCGTACACTGGCCGTTCTCAAATTCGACCCCAAAACGAATTTTCTTTATCAAGTGCGGTATTACAGAGGCCTGGAGGGTCGAAGGAACGAGTAGACTCGCGTCAACCGGAGGGTGGAATATCGTCTGGAAAGTCGAGAGGAATTTTTTAGTTGCAAACGAAGGTTGGGGGAAGGTTCGTAGAGTCTCAGGGTGGAAAAAGAAGCCCTTGCTCCTCACCCCCTGCCCTGCTGGGCCGGCTGGACCGTGCGGAGACACGGACGGAGTGAAAGACGAAGGGACGACGCACTGGGAGGTCGTCGAAGGGTTGGGAACGGGGGTGTCCTTTGCAAGAGGGTGCGGACTAAACTCCGGGTAGCACGGACAAGTGAATGAGGTGGAATTTGGTTATGCCGGGCCACGTCCCGACTGGATTTGTCGACGTCGACCTCTTCCACCTTTCTCCCAACTCGTTCGTTTTCTTACCCACACGTAAGATGCATCTATACCCCCTTCGCCCCCCGTGCCCTCTCTCACCCTCCTCGCCTCTGACGTCCTTCGTTCTCTTTTGCGCGTCCCAATGCCATTTTGTTTGGATAAAAAAGCGGCCTGTCCTGGACCGTGAGTGGAGAACCAGTGACGAAGGAGGTGTTCGTGTTTCGTTTCGAACTCTACGAGCTTTTGTAGATTTTCTTTATCTTTTCTTTCATTTTGTTTTCTTTTATCGCTGTCGGTAATGAAGGACGCGGTTTTTTTTTCAATTTTTTTTTACGTCGTCGTCATCTTTCGTCTTCGGGTTGTTAGATCAATGAGGCTCGTCGCTTTCTGTTCGTTACATTGCTTCAAATTTTCATGGATGTAAAAATTTATGATAAAACTTACCGAGATCCCAACTCGAAAAATACGTGTACTTTGTGAAATTTTCTCAGCTTTTTGAAAACATATTGAACGAATTTCCAAAATTGGGACAACGACCAAAAAAAACAGCTTTTTCAGTTACAAGTTCGATTTTGATGGATTTTCCGAGGCCGGAATGGAAAACTAGCTTTTTTTTTGAAAAGCTAAGACAATTTTACGTTCAAAACAGATTTTTAATATTTTTTTATCAGCTTATGTGCAAGAAAAAAAAATTGACAGTTGTCAAAATAGTAGACGAAAAAATCTGAAAAAATTATGAAAATTTGTTTTCCAACATGCACTTCAAGCTGCGTAAATTTCAACAAGATCCTAGATGTCGATGCCCAATGTTGTGCCATAATTAGCATTTTCCCTCGAAATTATATTAACACAATTTTTTTTTTAATTTTTCCATCTCAAAACAAATGTGTCGACGTAAAATTTCGTAAAACGATTTATCAATTTCTTCCCCAATTTCCCCTCCATCTCATTTCATGTCAATTCACAACCCCTTATCGAAATAAATTAATAAAAAAAAAGAAACAAATACACCAAACAATACAGAACAGTTTTTTTTTTCGTTTTCTTTTTTTTTCATTTGAAATTTTATCACAAGATTCTTACGTAACGTAACGAGAACCCGATAAAAATGGTCGAATGATTTATTTATATAAAACTCATCGTCGCCACACTTGCGGGTAAAGGTTTCACGAAAGCTCGCGATTTTCCAAGTTTCCCTCCGACCCTCCATTGTGTCTTCTCGCACCGTCCTTCTCGGTTTCATCGCATAGGGCGAATAGCCCACCCCCTCTCCCCCTCCCCCACTGATACAAGTAAACAGCACCAGCCACGAAGCGACCCCGGCATCGGTGGAGAACAACCCAGGCTGGCTGCTTTCCTCGTTTCGACCCCCTCACACCCCTTCCCCGTTTGGCTTGTTAAGCGACTTGAGTGGTAACATCGCGCCACAGGTGGTGACCCCGCATTGTCTCTCTATCCCCACGACCCCCTCTCCCCTTCCAACCCTTCTCGTTCATCCTTCTCTCGTTTCCGGCGTTTTCTCACCCTCATCCCCTCCGCCCCCCCGTCCTCCCCCTCAAGCTCGCCTTCATCCCCCTCCGCCCCCCCCCGTCCTCCCCCTCAAGCTCGCCTTCATCCCCCGGTCGTGGCAACGTGGCTCATCAACGTCAGCCTCGTCTTCCATAACGCCCGGCCGCGAAACGATTATTTATGAAGGGTTGTTGTTTCGCCGCTTCCTCGTTTCGTTTTACCTCCTCGCCCGACAATTTTACCTCCGGTTCGCACCCCTCCCCCCCCCCCCCTTCCCCTCCTGGTGCTTCTTCCCTCCGGCGTCATTGTTCCCGTTCTGAATACATATCCGCAATGATGAAGCTCGAAAATTTTATGCGTTTACGTAACAACCGCGGCGAAAGATTGTAACATATATATTAGGGTGGTCCTCATTTGGGGTCAAACATTTTTTTGGCCCTGCCGTGGGCTCAAATGTCTCTAAATGAATAATTTTTGAGGTAGCCGAAGGCCCAGCCTCGTAGATCAATTCCAAGTAGCTCCTCAAAGCCCTCGAATTTCGCCATTTGATTAACATAGAGTTTTTGGCACCTGATAGTTTATGATTTTTTTGTTCCGCAGTATTGCACTGAAAAATCCGCAACTCCGCACATTTTTCACTTAGGGTAGTGGGTCTTCGATGCCAATTTTAAAGATTTTTTCAGTGATTAGATTCGGCGGGGAATCGGCAAGTTGAGATAGCTTGTTTTTTAAAAGCTTCGATGAAGTTCGTAATAACTCGAGAACTATGTGAGATACGACGATAATGCGAATAACCTTTTTTGTAGGAAATTGAATTCTCTACGAAAAAGATTCAATAAGATTTTTTCCTTTTTCCCAAATAAAGTAGCAAAAAAAAAATCAAATGAATTGTCTGTAAAATGTTATTTTTAAAAAAATCAAAAACAAAAAAAAAGGATTTCACTAATGAATTTTTTTTTCGTTACCGTTTGTTTTGCATTGTTACAGGCGAAAAACCGTACAAATGCAGCTGGGAGGGTTGCGAATGGCGATTCGCACGTTCCGACGAACTAACGCGTCATTATCGCAAGCACACCGGAGCAAAACCGTTCAAGTGTCGGCACTGCGATCGATGCTTCTCCCGCAGCGATCATCTGGCTCTTCACATGAAGAGACACGTCTAATCCAAAATCCTCGAAATAAATTAAATATAAAGAAAATAATGGAAAAAAACAAAAAAAATAATAAACGATAGAAAAAAAATGAAAACAAAGAAAAATGAAAAAAAAACACACACACACATTCGCTGCTGCATCTTCGGTGCGTCAACCGGGCCTCGCGGACAAGGATCCTCGTGCTGCGCGCAATCGCTTCGCGTCATCGTCGTCGTCGTCGTCGTCGCCGTGATGCAGAAATTATTGTTATTCTCGAAATTTTGGTAAACGACAAAAAAGCGCGGATTAACAAAAATCGAAATAATCGATATGTCATTTTTGTTCATGAATTATTGTTGTTGTTGTTGTTGTTGCTGCTGCTGTATTTCCGTTTCGATTTGTCGCGTTGAATTTGTCAGGACGAGAGGATCAATGTGAAACCTTGTGAGACTTTTTTTTTTTTTACATATATATATATATTTTTTATTTTTTATTTTTTAGATTTTTTTTTTTTGTGGTAACGAAATAATTTTCCACTCGTGGCCCATGGACTTACCGAATGTGATAAGTTTTACGAACGAACGAGGTAAGAACGATGGGACACAACGATAGCCAAAACAAACATAACGAAAAAAAAAAAAAACAACAAAAATAAAACAAGAATGGATTTTGGGATGTCGCGAAAATTCGTTCGGACAATTGACAAACAAAAAATGGAAAAAATAATAATGATAAAAAAAATGTTTTATCAGGATCATCATCGCCGGGGTCACGTCGTGGGTCATCGTGGAATCTCACCGATTCGATCACGACGATGATGATGAACGATATCACGAGATTAAAAAAAAAGTTTGTTCACTGCCAATTAATTTTTACGTTCAAAATCTGGATCTTCGTCGTGAAATAGTTTCGCACGTTTAGAGATGGCTCGAGGGTTTCATTTTTCAAGGACAAACGAGGCCAGAGAGAGACAGAGAGAGAGAGAGAGGACGAAAGGAGAGTGAGCGTGTAGAAATTTGTGGAAAATGTAAGAAAGAATATAAGAAAGAGAGTAAGATCGAATTACAATGAATTTTAGGAATGCAAAAGCAGGTTTGTGTGAAATAAAAAAATCATAATAATGGATTCAACAAAAATTTCATTGCTTCTTTAAATTTAAAGTTAAATGATGCATAGTTAAATTCATAGTCGAATTTATCGTCCACCACGAAACTCGGAATATAAATTTGTAATTTTTTTTTTCTTCATTATTTCACAATGATCGAAATTATTTTGTTTATTAATTCATTTTTTTTCAACTCAATTTTTTATTTCGCACATTCCTGCGTGTGTGAGTGAGAGGGCAAAGAAGTTGAATAAATTTTGTTGAAACTTTCGAGATTTGTTGTTTACGCGATGATATTTGGGTGTCGTGGGATCGAGCGAAATTTTTCATACGTTTCGCTAAATTACAAAAAAAAAAAAAAAAATCAGAAAATACGAAAAGTGGCGAAAAAAACGAAATTACGTTACCACGATGGAAATTAAAAAATTGTTTGTCACCTTACTGAAAACGAAATTCAGCCGAAATAATATGCCTCGTGAGTCACCACGCTGAATTTTTTTCTTTGTTCCCAGGGACAAAAAAAAAAAATTTCATTCGAAAAAAAAAATTTAGTAAAAAATTGAAATAAAATAAAATAAAATTTGTCGAAAGTTCGTTTAAACCGAACGCAGAGATAATTGTGTTAGCGATGGGAATTCGAGAGTTTATGATGCTTTAGGTATGAAGAAGAGTGAGAAAAAGAGAGAGAGAGAGAGAGAGAGAGAGAGAGAGAGAGAGAGAGAGAGAGAGAGAGAGAGAGAGAGAGAGAGAGAGAGAGAGAGAGAGAGAGAGAGAAGAATAGAATGAGAGGGAGGAAGATAAGAATAGAAAAAAGAGATTAGAATGAAGTGAAAAATTAAAGGCAAACGTGGGAAAAATTTGGTGGGCCATTTGAAACGTTTTTATCCGCGACGGTCCGACACACCGCTTGCCATTTTAATCGATCGAACGATAATTATAAAAATCAACGAATTAAACTTCAGCTTCTCGAAGCCACGAAAAAGTCTTCGACGAAAAAAAAAAAAAAAACAAAAAAAAAACAAAAATACAAAAACCAACCAAACAAAAACAAAACGAGAGAAAAAGAAACACACACACAGACGCAAGAACAAAATGCAAAGGACATGCCAGGATTCAACGAAGTGCAGCAAACTGCAGAAATTAAAACAAAACAAAAATTCTTCGACTCTGAACAAATTTCGTGGATAATCGAAGCTACGAAAAAATGAAGTAAAAATAAATAAATAAATACGAAAATTTCGAAAATTAAAAATAATAATAATAATAACAATAATGATAACAATGATGAACACACAAAAAAAATGGACGAAACTCGTGACACGAACAAAGAAAATATCGGGGGGGCAAAATGACCGTCGATAATGATATATATGTAAAGAAGAATAATGGAATAAATTTTAAATGTTCAGTGGCCAAATAAATTAATTGATACAATTGTAGATCGTAAAACGTCGTAATGTAGGATTAAACGAAAGAAAGAGAAAAATAATAATAATAATGAAATAATGAATAAATAAAAGAAAAAATGTATAATTAAGCGTGAGTGCGAGAGAGAGAGAGAGAGAGAGAGAGAGAGAGAGAGAGAGAGAGAGATAGAGATAGAGATAATGAGGCAAAAGCAAAGCGAATGATTCGAAAGAGAGTGAGTGATTTCATGCCGCATCGATCGAAGTGACGTCACACACGAGTCACTATTACATTGAAAGCGAAAAAAGCGAAAACTTAATATATGTGTGTGCGTGTGTAAAAAGTACGTGTGCGTGTCTGAGAAAAAACGTTGCAAGAAGAAAGAACGAAAAAAAAAAAAAAATAAATGAAAAATAATATTAAGAAAAAAAAAAGAACAACGTGAATGGCGAGCGAAAACGCTTTTGGTGCGGCCAACCGATTGCCGAAAAGTTCACGAACGTGAATTTCCGCAGCAAACAGTTTGAACGACGAATGTTGAGTGAACGTGAATAGAAAAATAAAAAAAAAACGAAAAAAAAAAAAAAACACAACATTATTATTAATGGAGAGCGCAACCACTGAGTTTGTATAACGTGCAATTTTTTCAAGCGTTTCATTATTTGTTACCACGTTTCACACGATTATAATTATACATAAATATATATATATATACATGTATCTATATGTATGGTATATATATATGTGTGTGCGTGTATAACCATACATACGTGTATATATACATACATATATGTATATTATAATAGTATTTACAATTCTTATGATAATTAATTGAGAAAAATGGGAGAGAGATTGAATGTTAATGAGATAAAACGAATTCCCCCCTGCCCTTCCCCCTCCTCCACACGGACGAAACTCGAACTAGACAAGAAGCAATGGAAAAACGTGACCAGAATGAAATTTGAAAAAAAAAAAAATTGAAAAAAATGAAAATTTCAAAAAAAAAAAAAAAAATTAGGTAAAAAAGAAGAAACGAACATTCTAACGAACAACGCGCACACACAGATAGATCGAGAGACATGATATATTTAAAACCCCCGCCCCCTCCCCCTCCCCAATCCCAAATAAAAAAAACGAAAAATAAATAAATAAAAATTACAGTCTTTTTTGATAGCCATATATATTGTGAGATCGTGATTCGTGATTGAACAATTCGTGAGACC